>QEPC01009172.1:0-25360 GCA_003113815.1 Sphenodon punctatus | reverse complement strand
GTCAGAGGCAGGTACCTGGCATGGCAGGGGGAGAGAGGCTGTAGGAGGGAGGATGTGCAGCAACCCAAAAGACTGACAGACACATTCACTGGCCAATCATTGCGTACTTCTAGCTTTACAAGACCAATCAGTAGTGGCTTCAAGGTGGGCATAGGGGGTGACCCTCAGGCAGGCATAGAAGGGACATAACTGGGACTTTGGGGATAGCATCCCAGCAATCAGGAGACATGGTTTACACATCCAGGCTGTCCAGTTATCATAACAATCACATCCTGCAGCACTGTGACAGACGACATAAGAGAATCTATGTTGGCTCTTTCCTAAACAGATGTTTCTGACTTCCCAGTAACAAGTGATGGAGAGATGTTGGGACAGTCACAGCACAAAATGAGGATATTTGGTTGACATTTCTGCTGGCCAATTGGCATCACAAATCGATCTTACACCACAGTGTCACGTGAGAGAATCCCTGGCATAGGTTCCTTCTCTGCATATGCTGTGCAGGCTTATAAAATTGTGCCCCTTTATCACAACTTTCTGATATTTTTCAGAGATGATCATGAAAGTGTGATATACGTCTCTGCCAAATTTCATATACACTGTTTGGACTACAACGATGTTACAGTCAGACTTACATTTATAAGTGAATTGCTTATAGCACCAGGACCCTTTATCCAATCCTTCTGAAAGTTTGCAGAGATAGTAAATATGGGAAGGGATATAAATATGCCAAGTTTCATATACATTAAACTTGGGGCAAAGAAGTTACACCTAAGAATGGATAGAAAGATTTCTGCAAAATAAATTAATTCAACTGCTTCTAATCTTTTGGGTATTTAGTACACATAATGCCTTCCACTGGAGGTATAATCACTCCATGTTTCAGCCAACTATAGTGAATAACAAAATAGTTACAGTCATAATGTGTTTTGCATTGAATCCAATGGAAAATGAAAACAAAAGCAAAAACTAAAACGACAATTTGATATTCATGAAAACAAAAATGACAGATTTAAATAACAAAAATGAAAAAATGAGAACTAAAATTACATGGGCCCTGGTTCACACCTCTAGGATCCACACATCATTTCAATTTTGCATCCAAGGGCACTGTTGTCTGAGTAGATAGTTTTCCCTTTAAGGCTTAATAGTATTATGGGTGGGTGACATTTGGTGAGACCCTCCCCCCCAAAAACAAATATTTATTAAGGTTTTATGCAACTTACAAATATTTACCATTTTAAATAAAAGTTTCACTTTTCTTACTACAAGTAAAATGTCACACAATACATATTAATAAGAAGCAAAAAAGTACAATCGCACATCCCATAGCCAACAATTTTCCATGGCCACCAGCCTTGCAAGACACAAACATCTATTTTTGGCCACCCTCCATCTTCACCTGTCACTGACAGTGGCCCCGATTCTATAGCCTTTGGATCCTGTGCAGAGCCGTGTGAGATTCACGTCGAGATCCACAGGCTATAGGATCGGGGCCAATGTCAGGATCTCAACAATTTTATCTAATGCTCTATCTTATGAATTGTTGAGGAAAATTTAATACTCACAAACTGTTGTTGATAAAATCTGTCAGAGTCTTTATTGATCTCAAAGCGCTAAGAGAGAGAGAGACGTAAATGAACCCATGCAAGGATCCAAAACTGATCTGCCGGTTAGCAGATTACATAGCTATTTTATAGGTTAAATTCAAGCAAGAAGATAAACATGTCACTCAAAGACAACATCATACACTAATGGAAAGTTACTGTAATTGTTTATATAGTCAGCAAGAAGATTCTCAAAACAATATAATTAGACTTGTTTATATAACAAGGTGTCTAAGACAATCTAATTAATAACCCAGCTGCAAGGTCGTTATTTGCTATCTACTCTGGGGAGGAACAGTGTGAAACTGCTTCTCAACTGCTTCCCTAAGAAAGAAAGCCTAAACTACCAAAATGTTTAGATCTTGTCTAGCAGGCTAGAGTTCATTTCAGCAAAGGATGGTTCTTTACCCAGCATCCATTTGTCTTCCATTTTACTCTGGCTATTGGTAGCTTAATTTCCATAAGGCCCATCAATAAAAATTCCTCCACAGAATATAATTAAGTATCATTAAATAAAAAGGATTGTGCACCTTCCATTATTTTAGTATGTTTTATAGCATTCAGGCAGGGTTCCCATGTATTGTAAATTTTTGTAAATTGCCAGTTGTATCTGCCACAATTTTTTCCATAGTTGCAATAAACCATAATCATCTTAATAATTCATTAATGATAGAGTGGGTTTTTGCTAGTGGGTTTTACCTCCTTTATTGTTTTAATGATTAATTGTTTTAGTAACCCTTTTATATTGGTTTTAATGTATGGTTTTAAAATGTTGTGAGCCACCTCAAGCTGCCTTAGGGCTGGAGAGAGCGGGGTATATGTTTTTTAAATAAATAAATTAATTGCTCTCTTAATATGATCCCATATCATTTCTCAGAATTGTATGATACATTTACAAGCCCCAAAACAATGTAAAAGAGTACCCTTTCTTCCACATTTTCTCCAGCAGCTATCAGACAATCCTTTTTTCATTTTTTGCAAGATGTACTGCCAGGGTCAGATACCATCTTATAGTAATTTTCACTTGAGTTTCTTTTACTTGTAGAGATCTAGAGCAGGTTGCCATGTGACCCCAAACACGAGCTTGTTCTTTCTTATTAAATTTCTTACTAAGCTCCTGCTCACACACATCAATATAAGACCTCTAGCTCAGCATCATTCCTCCATGGAATACTCTGCTTTACACCATCTTGAAGTCTGGTCCTGGATATTAGAGCATTCAGATCATCATCACGGTGGAGTGCGGAGGGTAGGCGGCCCCCTAGAACTGTCCAGGTCGGGGTGAAGGCTCGGGGGGAGTTCCTGTGCAGCCCNTCCTAAACAGATGTTTCTGACTTCCCAGTAACAAGTGATGGAGAGATGTTGGGACAGTCACAGCACAAAATGAGGATATTTGGTTGACATTTCTGCTGGCCAATTGGCATCACAAATCGATCTTACACCACAGTGTCACGTGAGAGAATCCCTGGCATAGGTTCCTTCTCTGCATATGCTGTGCAGGCTTATAAAATTGTGCCCCTTTATCACAACTTTCTGATATTTTTCAGAGATGATCATGAAAGTGTGATATACGTCTCTGCCAAATTTCATATACACTGTTTGGACTACAACGATGTTACAGTCAGACTTACATTTATAAGTGAATTGCTTATAGCACCAGGACCCTTTATCCAATCCTTCTGAAAGTTTGCAGAGATAGTAAATATGGGAAGGGATATAAATATGCCAAGTTTCATATACATTAAACTTGGGGCAAAGAAGTTACACCTAAGAATGGATAGAAAGATTTCTGCAAAATAAATTAATTCAACTGCTTCTAATCTTTTGGGTATTTAGTACACATAATGCCTTCCACTGGAGGTATAATCACTCCATGTTTCAGCCAACTATAGTGAATAACAAAATAGTTACAGTCATAATGTGTTTTGCATTGAAGCCAATGGAAAATGAAAACAAAAGCAAAAACTAAAACGACAATTTGATATTCATGAAAACAAAAATGACAGATTTAAATAACAAAAATGAAAAAATGAGAACTAAAATTACATGGGCCCTGGTTCACACCTCTAGGATCCACACATCATTTCAATTTTGCATCCAAGGGCACTGTTGTCTGAGTAGATAGTTTTCCCTTTAAGGCTTAATAGTATTATGGGTGGGTGACATTTGGTGAGACCCTCCCCCCCAAAAAAAATATTTATTAAGGTTTTATGCAACTTACAAATATTTACCATTTTAAATAAAAGTTTCACTTTTCTTACTACAAGTAAAATGTCACACAATACATATTAATAAGAAGCAAAAAAGTACAATCGCACATCCCATAGCCAACAATTTTCCATGGCCACCAGCCTTGCAAGACACAAACATCTATTTTTGGCCACCCTCCATCTTCACCTGTCACTGACAGTGGCCCCGATTCTATAGCCTTTGGATCCTGTGCAGAGCCGTGTGAGATTCACGTCGAGATCCACAGGCTATAGGATCGGGGCCAATGTCAGGATCTCAACAATTTTATCTAATGCTCTATCTTATGAATTGTTGAGGAAAATTTAATACTCACAAACTGTTGTTGATAAAATCTGTCAGAGTCTTTATTGATCTCAAAGCGCTAAGAGAGAGAGAGACGTAAATGAACCCATGCAAGGATCCAAAACTGATCTGCCGGTTAGCAGATTACATAGCTATTTTATAGGTTAAATTCAAGCAAGAAGATAAACATGTCACTCAAAGACAACATCATACACTAATGGAAAGTTACTGTAATTGTTTATATAGTCAGCAAGAAGATTCTCAAAACAATATAAATAGACTTGTTTATATAACAAGGTGTCTAAGACAATCTAATTAATAACCCAGCTGCAAGGTCGTTATTTGCTATCTACTCTGGGGAGGAACAGTGTGAAACTGCTTCTCAACTGCTTCCCTAAGAAAGAAAGCCTAAACTACCAAAATGTTTAGATCTTGTCTAGCAGGCTAGAGTTCATTTCAGCAAAGGATGGTTCTTTACCCAGCATCCATTTGTCTTCCATTTTACTCTGGCTATTGGTAGCTTAATTTCCATAAGGCCCATCAATAAAAATTCCTCCACAGAATATAATTAAGTATCATTAAATAAAAAGGATTGTGCACCTTCCATTATTTTAGTATGTTTTATAGCATTCAGGCAGGGTTCCCATGTATTGTAAATTTTTGTAAATTGCCAGTTGTATCTGCCACAATTTTTTCCATAGTTGCAATAAACCATAATCATCTTAATAATTCATTAATGATAGAGTGGGTTTTTGCTAGTGGGTTTTACCTCCTTTATTGTTTTAATGATTAATTGTTTTAGTAACCCTTTTATATTGGTTTTAATGTATGGTTTTAAAATGTTGTGAGCCACCTCAAGCTGCCTTAGGGCTGGAGAGAGCGGGGTATATGTTTTTTAAATAAATAAATTAATTGCTCTCTTAATATGATCCCATATCATTTCTCAGAATTGTATGATACATTTACAAGCCCCAAAACAATGTAAAAGAGTACCCTTTCTTCCACATTTTCTCCAGCAGCTATCAGACAATCCTTTTTTCATTTTTTGCAAGATGTACTGCCAGGGTCAGATACCATCTTATAGTAATTTTCACTTGAGTTTCTTTTACTTGTAGAGATCTAGAGCAGGTTGCCATGTGACCCCAAACACGAGCTTGTTCTTTCTTATTAAATTTCTTACTAAGCTCCTGCTCACACACATCAATATAAGACCTCAAGCTCAGCATCATTCCTCCATGGAATACTCTGCTTTACACCATCTTGAAGTCTGGTCCTGGATATTAGAGCATTCAGATCATCATCACGGTGGAGTGCGGAGGGTAGGCGGCCCCCTAGAACTGTCCAGGTCGGGGTGAAGGCTCGGGGGGAGTTCCTGTGCAGCCCAGGGAGACCTGAACAGGCTCCGAAGAGAATGCTACTGGTGGAGGGAGGCGTGGCCAGCAGCCCGGCAGCCTATTGACTCAGCAAGTAGCCCGGGGTGGTTAAAGGTTACCTGAATCCCCAGCGGTGCCGGAGGCATGCACAGCGACCATGCGCCTAAGGGCTGCGCATGCAAGGGCGCACCCTTGTGCATGCGGCTTAGGTGCCAGCAGTGCATAAGTGCCCCCTCCCTTGTGATTGCGAGCTGGACGTATGGTGGGCAAATCGGGTGCAAAGAAGAAAAAGGGCCAGACGATGACATCAGACCCGGCGCAGGGGGCGGCAGCTCAGAAATCCCTGGATGCGTTTCCCTTCCTTCACTCCCGGCGGGTATCTGTGGTGGGGGAGCTGGGGACTTCTGGGGAAGAGGCCATGGGCACGGAGATCCCGGCAGCATGGGTGGAGGTGGGGCCTTATCCTCTGGAGGAAGCTGGCTCTATAGATGAACTGACCAACTTGAAGACCCAGCTGCCCGATTACATCCCCATGTATAACAGTGGGGATGGTGTAGGTGCGGAGAGGAGCCGTTTTGACAACTGCAATCTCCTGCTTAGACTATGCATGCTATTAGAATCTTTATCCAATGGTCTCAACCAGTTATTGGGGGAAATTGTAGCTGTGCTTAAGGGCCAGCAGGGCTATTTGCTTGCTATCTCCAAGGCTTTGACTGTTGGGACAACTTGGGGGGCAGGAAGGTTGGGAGGGTTGGATCCAAACAGCTATGCTGCCTCGGTGGCTCAAGGGAGGCGGGGGTGTCTTGCTGGCATGTCACAAATGGTGGTTTCCCCCTGTATCCACGAGTATGAGTCCATGGCTGAGCACCTACCCAAGGTAGCCCCCATTCCGGGAGTCATTGCCTTTAGAGTGCAGCCTCTCCCTGATGGTTTTTCCCCACTGTGGAACTCTGTTTTGGCCATTGCACATTATCTTGAACAGATTTTGGGGTGGGTGCCTCCGGGGGCCATTGATTCCTTCCAGCCTTTGCCGCCTTATAGGTATTCCCAACAGTTTATAGGGTGTATAGATAATTTACGATGGTATGTGTCGGGGTAGTATATCTTCCCTATTTTCTTTTAAGGAGGGGTTGGTTTCAGCGAAGGCGATGTTTCCAAACCAAGGGTGGGTGGTGTTGTTGTCTGTTTTATTTGTTTATTCGTAATTTGTTATGTGTTGTAAGTTGACAATGACTAATTGGTCACATCTAATAAACTGATTTGATTTGATATAAGACCTCTTTTGATGTCCAGAAGCAACCAAGTAATTTATATATCATGGAAAGTAATCCTTTATAATTTATAATTTTATTTATTTATTTATTTAGTTATTTTCTTACATTTATACACCACCCCTCTTGCACATAGGCAACTCAGGGTGGCGAACATAAACATAAAACAATAATACATTTAAACATAAAAATACAATATAAATATATATATAAATATCAATACAAATATAAAATACTAATAAAACATAGTAGCAGTAAACAAATTTGATCCTGATCTGTGAAAAAAACTATAACCCTCCCACTGCCTACTAGCGCAAACCCACCCACCCCCTTACACTCCTGCCAAATGCCTGGTGGAAGAGCCAGGTCTTACAACTTCATCAGAAAGCCAGGAGATCCGGGCTGAGGCAAGCCTCCACAAGGAGGGAATTTCACAATAACAGCATGGCTGCCGAGAATGTCAACCTGTCGGTGCAAACCCGCTAATAACACAGGACCTCCAGGAGGGCACCCCCAGATGACCGCAGAGGCCACCCGGGTTCCCAGGGGGTGAGGCGATCCTTCAGATAAGCAGGGCCCAGGCCATGAAGGGCTTTAAATTTCAAAACCAGCACCTTGAATTGGTCCAGGAAGACAATAGTCAGCCAGTGCAATGCTCAGAGCACAGGTTGTATGTGCTCCCTGTGGTCCATGCCAGTAAGCAGATGGGTCGCTGCATTTTGCACCAGCTGCAAGCATCTCACATTAATACATATAGGGCCTTTTTACACAGACACTCTAACACCGATAAATGGGTGTTACATTTTATTATACATGGTACAGGGCAATATTGCAGCCCTGCAACACGGGCCCTTTTCACACGAGATGCCGCCACCCAGTTTCGCTGGGTGGAGATGGGTGGAGGTGTCTGTGTAAACACCACTTGTGGTGGGTGGAGGTGCGTGCATGCTCCTGCGCAACACCCATCTCCACCCACCCCCCACCCATAGAGAAATCAGCATTGGAGTCCATTGCTCGATGGGTGGGTGGTGGGTGGAGATGGATGTTGCGTGGGAGCATGCACGCACCTCCACCCACCGCAAGTGGTGTTTACACAGACACCTCCACCCATCTCCATCCACCAAAAGTGGGTGGAGGCATCTCGTGTGAAAAGGGCCCATATTGCAGGGCTGCAATATTGCCCTGTACCATGTATAATAAAATGTAACACTCATTTTATTGGTGTTAGAGTGTCTGTGTAAAAAGCACCATAGATGAAATCAAGTCTATTCCAATTTTGATCTGCTCCTTTCATTTTATCTCTTTTCTTGCACTTCTTTCATACAACTTTCTTTTCTCTTCAATATCAGTGCTTTGAAAATAGTTCCAAGTTTAGTTCTTTATTCCCTGACCAGACTTTTAGCTAACGTCTCAAAGTCTATGGCATGCTTGTTAATTGCTTTTCGAGTGCCATGTGTCATAATACCAAATTGCCTCACGTTGAAAGAAAATTGTAACAGTGGGCACTGGGATTAAATTTTAATTGCACATGAAGTCATTTCCTGTAATAAATAAATCATCTTTTTGTCTCTATTCCACTTAGTCCCAGACATCAAAGCCTCCCAGGTTTCTATATGAATGCAATGTTGGGTTTTATCCCAGAGTAGTTATTGAAATGAGGTGTAGATAAATTTGGGGCAGATTTTATCCAGTGCAAAGATTCATAGCAGAGTTTTCACAAAGGTTTTTAGAAACAGGAGATGGAATAAGCCTGTTTACGCATTTTAAAATATCCATACTTTCATTCCTTCTATAGAAGGGGGTGGCCAAACTTGCCTGGGTTGGGATTGACCCCACCCAAGTGGCAGCCTCCACTGATTGACAGACCAGCTGGTTTGCCAGCAAACTAACAGGGTTGTGAAGCTGGGACATCTACCCTGCCCTTCCTAGCATTGCCACACACCATTTGCAAGTGTCAGAATGTCACGGTGCTTGCATGATGACAGAAAGGGTCAAGAAGCTCCTCTGATTTGCTCCTTTCAGCATCCCAACACCCCTTTTGCAAACAATGTGACATCACAGAACTCACAAAAGGGTTGTGGTGACTTAAGGGCTAGGGAAGAGCTTCCTGCTCTGCAGACCTGTCAGTTTGCTAGGGGGAAAAGGAGCCACCAAGACATCACTTGTGCTCAGCCCATCCATCACAATCAGTATTTTGGCCATCCCTATTTTAGAGCATTCTATTTGTTCTATGTTAATCATGGTAGCCTTACCCTCAATTTCTATTTTGGTATTGAGTACTTGTCTGATACTTAACTCAGCCCAAACGAGCGTGAGCTCATGTTTCCATGAGGTTCCATGCTTTGTCAACATGAAAGCCCATCCACCTTTATCTTCATAGTTTTAAAGGTGTGAATCAGGAGAGGTTGGAGTTGATGTAGGTGAAAATAACCTCATTGAAGCTTTCACTTTCCAGGAGCTGGGTCAGAGACAACACTTACTAGCTATTGACCCTCTGTTATTAAGTATCCTTCCATATTCATTAGTTGGCTGCTGTCAATTTTATGAATTTCAAGAAGAGAGAACTGTCACAAATGTCCAACTAAAGGTTAATGGCTGTCTGCAGGAAGACATTTCATAGCAACCTCACATGATTTCAGAATTGTAGGCACAGCTTTTTCCTCAGAGAGTTCCGTAAAAGGTTTAGATCTCTGAGGGCAGCATCTGTTGAAAGAAACTTTAATGACATTTGCACTTTCCACTTACACTAATAAGAAAATATGGTCTCCTGTTCTTCCACTTCAGTTAGAGAGCTAGCCAGATTTTTTTCCTTACAAATAACCATTTAATTTTAGCTTTTTCGCCTCTGTTTCTGAACAGACGGTGATTTTTATACTAATATGAGTTACTTAAAGATATTTTTCCAAATATTCCATGGAAATATATGAGCCTATGGGTACTCAATTAACATTATTTGTGGCTTTTCATCAGAAATGTTGACACTGAGTATGTCCAATGTGGTCAAAAGTTTACAAAACTTAATTTCAGTGAAGCTTTCTCAAATGTCAGCAGTCCATGAATTATTTTTCACAAACCTATAATACAATCAAATTTTCAAACTTCAAGATTTCAATAAAGTTATTTTTATTTCCCCTCTATTTTTTATCACAGGTTCATAACACTGTGATTGGTCACCTTAGTTACACAGGGTAACATTTCAGAAATACCTATATGGATTGTCAGGTTCCCAGCTGGATGAGTATGGAGGCCAGAGTCAGGAAGTAGTGAGCAGAAGACTAGGGGTGAAAACAGACATGACGCTAACCACCCTTTAACCACCCTTGGTGGTTATTTATGCATGTTGCAGGGATGTATTGGTGCCCTATGCAGCCCTGAAACATGCATAAATGACCGCCAAGGGTGGTTAAAGGGTGGTTAGCGCCATGTCTGTTTTCACCCTATGTCATAAGTGCCAAATGACAAATGTGGACCTAGAGCCTTCTTAGCTGAAAGGATACCCCTGAGATCCATCAGAAAGAGGTAATACGGCACTTTAAGAGAACAAAATCAACATATTCCTGTACATTTCAAGGCTAGGTACACTAGGCATATTTACAGTTAGAACATGGAAAGTTGCTCCTTACTATCCAAAACAAGAATTTATATTATAGCAAACAGCCTCAGCTGCAACTTTGACCAATGAAATGGACTATTCAGTCCCAAAGATGACAAAAGGACCGAACTAAAAGTAGGTGCTTCAGCCATTTTGTTGGTTCTCTTACTTTTGACTTAATTCTTTCTTCGGGACTAAGTTCAGTTGAGAATCCCCGTTTACTAGTCTTCTTCCTTTCTTACTTTGGATCTTACTTTGTTGAAACTAAGGGTACTAAAAATGAGACAGTACCCCACACCAGGTGGGTGTCCACTTGTCCATTTATTAGGTGTTCGCCCCCACTATCCACGTGACCACCCCCCACTGGACATGCAGCCCTGACTCACAATAGGGTCCCGGAGAATGCAGAGCCCACCATGCAGGCGAATTTGGGCTAAAGTATGCCCAAATCCCAGTGCTCGTTGTGACCTGCTTATTGACTATTTCGTGGACAAAATTGCTCGGATCCACCATGATTTCGATGCTGCACTTAATGCAGTGGATGTACTCGAGGTTATGAATGCCCTGTCTTGTCTGGTTTCATGGAATCGGTTTCAGCTGCTTTTCCCCACTGATGCGGTGCACATTCTGGGGTCTGTGAGTACTACAACTTGCGAACTGGATCCCTGCCCATCCTGGCTGGTAAAAGCCAGCCAGGATACACTGGGGTTGTTGCTGGCGGGGTGGTCAGTGCCTTATTTGTGGAGGGCAGGGTGGTGTGGTGCCTGAAAAAGGCTTTAGTGCGCCCGTTACTTAAGAAGCCATCTCTTGATGTTGACTCCCTTGCCAGCTATCGGCCAGTCTCTAACCTTCCCTTTTTAAAAATTTATTTATTTATTTATTTATTTATTTATTTATTATTAAAATGCTGCCATCTCCTGCTACAAGCATCTTGGGGCGGCTAACAACATTTTAAAACACATAACTAAAATAGAATTAAGACAACCTAAAACCCCCAGATTAAAATAATCCATACCCAAACCCTCCCTAACCCAACCCAACCCCGCCCACCCACTACCCATCCCTACCCACTCCCTTCCCCGAAGGCCTGGATGAACAGCAAGGTCTTACAGGCCTGGTGGAAGGCCAACAGAGCTTCCTCCAGGAGGGAGAGAGAATGCCCTCTCCAGTGTGGCCCCCCGGCTAACCCGGGGAACCTCCAAGAAGACGGCCCGGCGGACCGCAAGGATTGTCCCAGAACCCAAGGAGTGAGGTGGTCTCTCAGATAGGAGAGGCCCAAGCCATGTGTTATTGTTATTGTTATTGTTATTGTTAAAAGCACTTAGAATTCTGGCCCTCCTGCCACAGGCAGCTCAGGGTGGCTCACAACAGCATATCTCAACAACCAAAATCATAAAACTATATAACACACCCCTACACCCTCCCCCGCTCCTTCCCCCCCACCCCCTCCCCATCTTCACCGCCAAACGCCTAGTGAAAAAGCCAGGTCTTGCAGCTTTTATGAAAGGAGGGGAGGTCCAGGGCCAGACACACCCCCACTGGAAGGGAGTTCTACAGCCTCAGTGTTGCTACTGAGATTGTCCTCCCCAGTGTGGCCCCCGGAAGACTCAGGGGAACACAAGTAGGGCATCCCTCAATGACCTCAGGGACTGGTCCAGTATCCGGGGGTGAGGCGGTCTCGCAGATAGGCAGGGCCCAGACCATTTAGGGCTTTATAGGTTAAAACCAACACCTTGAATCAGACTCGGAAGACTATAGGCAGCCAGTGCAGAGAACGGAGCACTGGTGTAATGTGTTCCCAGCAGCCCAGTCCCACGAGGAGATGGGCCGCCTCATTCTGCACCAGCTTCAGCCTCCAGGCCATCACCATGGGCAGCCCCATGTAGAGTGCGTTACCATAGTCTAGTCTAGAGGTGATGAAAGCATGAATGATGGTGGTCAGGTCGGAGTCCAACATGTACAGCCTAAGCTGACATACCAGATGTAATTGGCGAAAGGCACACCTCACCATAGCCTCCACCTGAACATCCAGGCAAAGCTGTGCATCGAGGAGTAACCCCAGACACCATTCCTGGGGAACCAATGGAGGACAGAGCCCACCAATTATGGGGGCCATTAACTCCATTGCCTTCCCCACCAGCATCACCTCCATCTTGTTGGGATTCAGCTCCACTGCATCCATTCAGACACTGCCTCAAGGCACCAGGAAAGCACAGAAACTGCAGGGCCTGGGTCAGTTGAAAACAAGAGGTATAGCTGGGTGTCATCAGCATATTGGTGGCAACGCACACCAAACCATCTCACAACCTCCCCCAGGGGGTGCATATATGTATATTAAACAATAATGGAGACAAAATAGAACCTTGCGGTATGCAGTAAGAGAGGTCCTGGGGGAAAGATGTTTCAGCCCCCAACACCACCCACTGACTTCTTCCTGAGAGGAATGAGCAGAACCATCCAAGGACCATCCCACACACACACACACACACACACACACACACACACATAGGACCGCAATCGTCTCAGCAATAACCCATGGTCCACCGTATCAAAAGTAGCTGAGAGATGTAACATGATGATTACTGTTGAACACCCTGAATCCATCTTCTCGGTAGGGATGGGCAAACAGAACGCAGTTCGGATGTTCGGATGATTGGTCGTTCGGTTTGAAACCCAAGTTCGGGTTCGATGGTTCGGTTCAGCCAAGTTCGGTTTGGCCGAACATTCAAAAATAGTGCTATCGATACCAAAACCAAAACGAAACTGAAATCAAATTTTTGGCCCTGAAAAGACATTTTTCCCACCCCTGAACTCATCCGAACTCATCCTAACATGACCGAACTGTTCGGTCATTCGAGAGTTCGGTTCGGGCGTTCGGTTCAGACGTCCGAACAGACTGAGTTTGGTCCAAACTCCGAAAATCCGAACCACGTTCGCCCATCCCTATCTCTCGGTGGAAGTCATCAACCAAGGCCACCAACGCAGTCTCAGTGCCATGCCCTGGGCAAACCCCTGATTGAAAGAATCTAGAAAACTGATGCCATCTGGGTGACCCTGGAGCTGCTGGGCCACAACCCGTTCACTAACCGTCCCTAAAAAGGGAAGGTTAGAAACAGGCCAGTAACTGGCCAGTGAGACAATGTCCAAAGATGGTTTCTTTAACAGGGGCCTCACCACCCCTTCCTCAAGGCAGTCCGGCACCCTACCCTCTCAAAGGGAGGTGTTGATCGTCCCTGCCAGCACTGGCCACAGGGTCTCCCTGGAGGCTTTGAATCTAATTCAGGCATGGATCTAATTTGCAAAAGGTGGACCTAACAGATCCCAGGACACCCAGGGCATCAGTTTGAATCACTTCCTGAAACTGAGCACACAAAGAAGGACTAGATGGGGCATCCATAACCCCAAGCTCTCCTTCCTCTGAATCAATCCCGGCTCCTAAATCTCGCTGAAACTGAGTGATCTTCTCTGGAAAGTAGGTGACAAACACCTCACAGCGGACCTGAGATATCCCCCCTCCCCTCCAGCTGGAGGTAGGCCGGACTGACAGGCCCCCTCACCACCTGGTAGAGCTCCGTTGGACATGACTTTGAAGCAGCTATGAGGGCGGCAAAGAATTCGTTCTTTGCTGCCCTCACAGCCACAGAATAGGACCACAAATGGGCCTGATGCTGTAGCCGATCGGATTGAGCACGAGAACAATGCCAGCAACTCTCTAACTGCTGTTCCTCCCCCTTCATACACTGCAGCTCCTCAGTAAACCAAGGAGCCCTATGATGACGAAGAGGTGGCAGCGTATGCCTCGGAGCCACCCGGTTGATGGCCCCCTCCAGCAAGATGTTCCATGCTTGGATCAGATAATCAGCCGAGTGGCCACCAAGGTCCAAAAACACCTCCCCAAGCACATCTTGGAACCATTGCAGTCCCATCAGCCTCCAAAGGAAGACCATTCTAATAGTTCCCATTCCTTTCCAGGGGCTATTGTGCACTAGGAGTATGACCTGCAGGAGGTAAGGATCTGACCATGACAAGGGCATAGAACTAACCTCCCCCACTACCGGATCACCCGCATCTAGCCCAGAGCAGAATACCAGGTCAAGTATATGACCCCTCTCATGCACTGGGCCATTGACCATTTGGAACATGCCCATCGTTGCCATGGTGGCCATGAACTCATGCTCTGCACCTGCAAGGCTGGTGCCGGTGTGGATGTTGAGATCCCCCAGGACCAAGGCCCTTGGGGAGTGCAAATCCACCTCTGACTTCAGTTCCGCTAGAGCGTAGAGGAATGCTGCTCGGCAGGAAGGAGCTGAGTACACCAACAGCACCCCAATTTTCCCCCCCGCCAATCAAACACCACATGGAGAGCCTCAATTCCTGGAATAGACTGCACTGAATACCTCCTAGCAGTCCAGAACTCCTTAAAAACCACAGCTACACTGCCCCGCTAGCCCTCAAGTCAAGGCTGGTGCTGCATGGAGTACCNACACATCCATCAGGCACCTACCCAGGACCATACCAAGCAAACACCCATAATGTTTACACAGACTGCCCGTACACAAAATGGAGGGGAAACCATGCACAGCTCAGCGACATTACAACATGACTGAATGAAGCTGGACACCACGGACCCCTCACAACCCAGACCACACCCACACCCCACAGTGCACACAAGCACACAGGGAAACCCAGCAGGATGAGTGAGAAAGGCTATCCCAACCTGGGGGCGGGCAGGAGCGAGCACAGTAACCATGAAGAACAGACAAGTCCTGAAACAGGTGGGGACTACACCAACCAACCCCCCCCCCAGCAAGGACCACCACCTACAGAACCCCCAAACCCCGAAACAACATGCCAGGAATAGGACAGCTGAGGTGACGGTGCCAGGAGTTAAAGTGCTCGGTGGAGCCAGGATCGGAGAGCACAGGAAGGAGAGGTGCTTCCCAACAGACACAAACTGGCTGCAATGCAGCACCTGGCCACTAAACATGGGGCAGGGATGCATAGGACTCAGGATGAACACCACACTACAGCAGGGACAGTGGGGGGGGAGGGGGATGACATGGGAACCCATACAAACAGTGGAAGGGGTACAATCCAGATTACAGGGTGCCAAAGGGCCAAGCCAAAGAGGACCCACTGATACAAAGCACAACCACAGGGTGGGGGGAACACAGAGCAAAGGACCTATGCCCTGCCAGACAACCACTCCCACCAACCACACACAGCCCACACAGAGAGGTACAACAGAGGGAAGGAGAACACAGATGCCAAGGGGAATCAAGCAAACCAAACTTTATTTAAAAACCGACTAGAGCAACAGTCTCACGTCAAACAACAAACACCAACACTGAGTGGTTACAAGGTGGGGTGGTGGAGCAGATCCGAGCCCTCAGTAGGGCCTGCGACCCTGGATCCAGCTCCAGTGATCCGCTTGGGCACGGTTCAAGAGGTGTACCCACTGCAGCCCATGCAGGAGCAGCTGCCCCACCTCCTCCTGCTCCCTGGTTCTCCCGTTAATCATCACCTGCACTAAAGGAGAGAAGGAGAGGGAGCACATCATTAGGGCAGCCCACCAACCACAACATCCAGGGAGCCGACACATACATTAATAAAGTTTATTACTTAGCCATTGGCCATCATTAAAAAGAATAACAAACAAACATAAAACACAAAAGAACTAAAATATATACATATACATACAATCACCAAGGGGGAAATAAACCCCAATCATAGTACTAAATTCAAAATCAATCTGTGGTCAAAGGAAATATAAAGAACAAATATAAAAACAAATATAGAGATGCTTCAAAATTCCAGCTTCTAGTCAGATAGAGCTGCCGTCTAAAATTTTAAAACCAATGAAATCTAGCAACTCCCTTTGTAATTTTTGGGTCCTGGTCTCTTAGGAGGAAAACCACAACCGCCTGGGAGGAACAAAAACCAGGGCAAGAACTCCTATTAACAAAAAGGGGGTCAATATGTAATAAGCTCCATCCTAGATAGGCTGGGCAGTCCAATAATATATGAACAATTGTTTCAGGAACTGCCTTTTTTCAATTAAGCAAACAATATTGGCATACCCTTTCATCATATGGGGTGCCTTTTAATCTCCCTTCAGGGAAAGCTGATGGAAAAACATTAAACCTTGCTGGAGTGAATGCAACTCAGCTATGCCATAAAAGTTTGTTTGATACAAAAGAAGCCCCTTCTACCGAGGTCTGAAAAACTCTGAATATTTGTGAACCCATCTGGCAACTACTGAGCTCCCTTTGAGTTTGAAGCTCCTGGTCTTGTAATCTGTTTCTAATTTCAATCCACGCCCTCAGGAAGGGAAGTGAAAGGATATAAACCATAGAAAAGCCTAAGCAGTGAAGAATTTCTACAACTTTAATTGGCCACTGGCCACTAGCAACACACAAGGCCACCCGTGACATTGAGTCAGTCTCAATTAGATTTAAGCACAACCAGAATTTCAAAGTAGCTAACATAGCTAATGTTGCTACAGAGTTAATTCCTGACTCTACTCACAATAGACTTGTCGGTGTACCTTTGGAGACATGCAAAACAGAACGTAACATTGGGCATTTTTACACACATGTTAAAGTTCCGGATTTTTCAATCTTCTTGGTTTACAAGTCCACAAGTAAGTTCCGGATTCATTTTTCACACACACATACTGCTCTGAGGCAGTTCCTGGATGCATTCTTCACACAAACACTGCCCTGAGGCAGCCTAAAGAAGCCACAGCTGTAGATGTGACAGGCTGCCATGGAAACCAAGTGACCACAGCTGCCTGGAGCAAAGCGGTTTACCAGGAGAATGTTTTACACACAAAAGTTCTGGGAGAAGTTCTACGCAGATGTTCAAAGATCCAGATGTTTAAGATCTGGGTGTGTGATTTAGACACACAGAAAGTTCAGGATGTAACATGAAACATCCAGGAAAAATGTGTGTCTAAAAACACCCATTCTGTTCTATCTCCAACTTGCTAATCATCCCTAGACCCCAAATTGGGGCACCATACAATAATTGTGCTATCAATTTAGCTTTAAGTAGCTTTAGGGCTGGTTTAAGTAACTCCCCCCCCCCTTGGCTCAATAAAAGCCGATAATTTCTTGGCACGTGTCTCTTTTCATAGCCCGAGCAGATCTGAAGTGTGAGCTCCATGAAGCGAAAGCGAAAACGATAATTCCCAGATATTTATAGGAACTAACCTGTTTAATGCAATAAGATTCCATGAACCATCTATATTGCGGCACAGATTTCCCTAGCACCAAAACCTTAGTTTTAGAGCAATTCCATTTGAAGCAATTCCTCCTTACAATTGGTAGAAGAGACCGCCATTAACAGCCTCAGGCCTATCTGAGTATAAGATATAAGCACCGTATCATCTGCATATAATAGGATAGCGAATGGCTGGGATCCTAACTCCACTGGGTGATAAGATGGGTCCGACAGGACAGCATTCATATTATTCAAGTACAAGTTAAACAATAATGGTGCCAAAATGCAGCCCTGTCTAACCCCTTTGGCGACCGCAATCGGTTGTGTAAGATCACCCTGTCTGTTCATTCTAACCTGCAATGATGTATGAGCATGAACAGCCTTAATTAATAACAGCCTACGGTCAATCTGATATTGTTCTAATTTTTCCCATAATCTCTTCCTACTTACAGAGTCAAAGCTGGTCTTTAAGTCAACAAAACAAATGTAATGTTTTGGTTTTTTCCCTGATTGGGCATATTTGGCAATCAATTGGTCCAGAGCAAAAATATGATCAAGAGTGGACATGCCTTTTTAAAAGCCCGCTTGCTCCCTCCCTATAAGGTTTCTAGAATCAACCCAAGACTGCAATCTAGCCAACAGGTATTTAGTATATAGTTTGCCCACTATACTTAAAAGGCGAATTGGTTGATAGTTGACAGGTTCTTTGGGGTGTCCCTTCTTAAAAATGGACACCACCACACTTTGAGACCAGACACTGGGAATCCTGCCAGTGTCATTTATGGCTGTAAATGTCACAGCCAGAGCTGAGCTCCACCATTCAATATTGGCCTTTAGAAGTTCAGCTGAAATGAAATAAACCCCCAGGGCCTTCTTAGATTTAAGGTGTGCAATAAGTATATCAACTTCTGCAGGGGTAACCAGTTCCCAATGAGGGAGAGTATCCGGGGCAAATAGAGTGACTTCCCTGATATGAATACTGGTCTCGGAGAATAACTCCCTGTAATATGCCTCCCATTTACCAGCAGAAATATTTACTTTTTCTTGCCAAACTCCNTTTTAAGTTAGTTGCCATCGGTATGCTGATGACACCCAGCCCTACCTCTCATTTTCATCTGACCCAGGCCACACAGTCTTGGTGTTTACCCCAGTGTCTGGCTGTGGTGGGGGATTGGAAGAGGGCAAGTCATCTGAATCTGAATCCCGATTAGATGGAAGTGATATTGGTGGGAAAGGGTGAGGGAATTCAGGCCCCCATTATTGATCGAGTGTGCCCCTCTTTGATCTCTCAGGTATGGAGTCTGGGTGTGCTCCTCGATTCTCAGGTTTGCATGGATGCCCAGGTGGCAGCTGTGATGAGGAGTGCATTTTGTAAATTACATCTGGTTTTCCATCTTCAATCCTATTTCTCAGACTCCAACCTGGCCACCATCATCCATGCATTCATCACTTCGAAATTGGACTACTGCAACACACTCTATGTGGGGCTACCCTTGGTGATGACCCAGCGACTACAGCTGGTGAAAAATGTTGTGGCCTGTATTCTGGCAGGGACAGGCCACCTTGAGCACATAACTCCGGCGCTCCGGTTGCTGCACTGGCTGCCTATAGCCTTCCAGGTCAGATTCAAGGTGTTGGTTATTACCTTTAAAGCCCTATATGGCCTGGGCCCTGTGTACCCCTGGGACCGCCTCACTTCTTGAGTCCTGGATTGGCCCCTGTGGTCTGCCGGGGGTACCTTCCTGGAAGTCCCCCTGGTGTCGACCTTTGAGAGGGCGTTCTCGGTGGACACACCTCAGCTGTGGAACTACCTCCTGGTACCATAAATGTACCGGGATACAAAATTGCCACCATAAATGCTCAGAATAGCTTCCCTTTCCCAAAATGGCTGTGACATTGCCAGCACCATTTTGGAAAAGGATGTGCATGCACAAAATTACCCTGGTGGCCATTTTGCACTTACAATCGTTTTTATTTGGTGTTTTTTTTGCTCGTGTTTCTCAATGAAAATGTAGTTGAGATACTGCTGGTTCATGACTCATTCTTGCTTATTAGGATGAGCTAAGAACTGTGATTCGCATTGAGAAATATGAGAATCACAAGATCATGTTTTGGTCCTAGAAGAGACCATAGCCTTCATCACTCTGTGGGGGGAAGACAAGTTTCAATACGCCCTGGGCCTTTTTTACATGGATACTACCTCAGGCCTGGTGGGTGGAGGTTGGTGGAGATGGGTGGGTGAGCACACCCCCGGAACACCCATTGGTGCCTAGTAGGGAGACGTTTACAGGGACACCGCCATGGGGTGTTGTGGGAAAGAAGGGGAGGGGCCGGCACACATCCATCAGGCACCTACCCAGGACCATACCAAGCAAACACCCATAATGTTTACACAGACTGCCCGTACACAAAATGGAGGGGAAACCATGCACAGCTCAGCGACATTACAACATGACTGAATGAAGCTGGACACCACGGACCCCTCACAACCCAGACCACACCCACACCCCACAGTGCACACAAGCACACAGGGAAACCCAGCAGGATGAGTGAGAAAGGCTATCCCAACCTGGGGGCGGGCAGGAGCGAGCACAGTAACCATGAAGAACAGACAAGTCCTGAAACAGGTGGGGACTACACCAACCAACCCCCCCCCCAGCAAGGACCACCACCTACAGAACCCCCAAACCCCGAAACAACATGCCAGGAATAGGACAGCTGAGGTGACGGTGCCAGGAGTTAAAGTGCTCGGTGGAGCCAGGATCGGAGAGCACAGGAAGGAGAGGTGCTTCCCAACAGACACAAACTGGCTGCAATGCAGCACCTGGCCACTAAACATGGGGCAGGGATGCATAGGACTCAGGATGAACACCACACTACAGCAGGGACAGTGGGGGGGGAGGGGGATGACATGGGAACCCATACAAACAGTGGAAGGGGTACAATCCAGATTACAGGGTGCCAAAGGGCCAAGCCAAAGAGGACCCACTGATACAAAGCACAACCACAGGGTGGGGGGAACACAGAGCAAAGGACCTATGCCCTGCCAGACAACCACTCCCACCAACCACACACAGCCCACACAGAGAGGTACAACAGAGGGAAGGAGAACACAGATGCCAAGGGGAATCAAGCAAACCAAACTTTATTTAAAAACCGACTAGAGCAACAGTCTCACGTCAAACAACAAACACCAACACTGAGTGGTTACAAGGTGGGGTGGTGGAGCAGATCCGAGCCCTCAGTAGGGCCTGCGACCCTGGATCCAGCTCCAGTGATCCGCTTGGGCACGGTTCAAGAGGTGTACCCACTGCAGCCCATGCAGGAGCAGCTGCCCCACCTCCTCCTGCTCCCTGGTTCTCCCGTTAATCATCACCTGCACTAAAGGAGAGAAGGAGAGGGAGCACATCATTAGGGCAGCCCACCAACCACAACATCCAGGGAGCCGACACATACATTAATAAAGTTTATTACTTAGCCATTGGCCATCATTAAAAAGAATAACAAACAAACATAAAACACAAAAGAACTAAAATATATACATATACATACAATCACCAAGGGGGAAATAAACCCCAATCATAGTACTAAATTCAAAATCAATCTGTGGTCAAAGGAAATATAAAGAACAAATATAAAAACAAATATAGAGATGCTTCAAAATTCCAGCTTCTAGTCAGATAGAGCTGCCGTCTAAAATTTTAAAACCAATGAAATCTAGCAACTCCCTTTGTAATTTTTGGGTCCTGGTCTCTTAGGAGGAAAACCACAACCGCCTGGGAGGAACAAAAACCAGGGCAAGAACTCCTATTAACAAAAAGGGGGTCAATATGTAATAAGCTCCATCCTAGATAGGCTGGGCAGTCCAATAATATATGAACAATTGTTTCAGGAACTGCCTTTTTTCAATTAAGCAAACAATATTGGCATACCCTTTCATCATATGGGGTGCCTTTTAATCTCCCTTCAGGGAAAGCTGATGGAAAAACATTAAACCTTGCTGGAGTGAATGCAACTCAGCTATGCCATAAAAGTTTGTTTGATACAAAAGAAGCCCCTTCTACCGAGGTCTGAAAAACTCTGAATATTTGTGAACCCATCTGGCAACTACTGAGCTCCCTTTGAGTTTGAAGCTCCTGGTCTTGTAATCTGTTTCTAATTTCAATCCACGCCCTCAGGAAGGGAAGTGAAAGGATATAAACCATAGAAAAGCCTAAGCAGTGAAGAATTTCTACAACCTTAATTGGCCACTGGCCACTAGCAACACACAAGGCCACCCGTGACATTGAGTCAGTCTCAATTAGATTTAAGCACAACCAGAATTTCAAAGTAGCTAACATAGCTAATGTTGCTACAGAGTTAATTCCTGACTCTACTCACAATAGACTTGTCGGTGTACCTTTGGAGACATGCAAAACAGAACGTAACATTGGGCATTTTTACACACATGTTAAAGTTCCGGATTTTTCAATCTTCTTGGTTTACAAGTCCACAAGTAAGTTCCGGATTCATTTTTCACACACACATACTGCTCTGAGGCAGTTCCTGGATGCATTCTTCACACAAACACTGCCCTGAGGCAGCCTAAAGAAGCCACAGCTGTAGATGTGACAGGCTGCCATGGAAACCAAGTGACCACAGCTGCCTGGAGCAAAGCGGTTTACCAGGAGAACGTTTTACACACAAAAGTTCTGGGAGAAGTTCTACGCAGATGTTCAAAGATCCAGATGTTTAAGATCTGGGTGTGTGATTTAGACACACAGAAAGTTCAGGATGTAACATGAAACATCCAGGAAAAATGTGTGTCTAAAAACACCCATTCTGTTCTATCTCCAACTTGCTAATCATCCCTAGACCCCAAATTGGGGCACCATACAATAATTGTGCTATCAATTTAGCTTTAAGTAGCTTTAGGGCTGGTTTAAGTAACTCCCCCCCCCCTTGGCTCAATAAAAGCCGATAATTTCTTGGCACGTGGCTCTTTTCATAGCCCGAGCAGATCTGAAGTGTGAGCTCCATGAAGCGAAAGCGAAAACGATAATTCCCAGATATTTATAGGAACTAACCTGTTTAATGCAATAAGATTCCATGAACCATCTATATTGCGGCACAGATTTCCCTAGCACCAAAACCTTAGTTTTAGAGCAATTCCATTTGAAGCAATTCCTCCTTACAATTGGTAGAAGAGACCGCCATTAACCGCCTCAGGCCTATCTGAGTATAAGATATAAGCACCGTATCATCTGCATATAATAGGATAGCGAATGGCTGGGATCCTAACTCCACTGGGTGATAAGATGGGTCCGACAGGACAGCATTCATATTATTCAAGTACAAGTTAAACAATAATGGTGCCAAAATGCAGCCCTGTCTAACCCCTTTGGGGACCGCAATCGGTTGTGTAAGATCACCCTGTCTGTTCATTCTAACCTGCAATGATGTATGAGCATGAACAGCCTTAATTAATAACAGCCTACGGTCAATCTGATATTGTTCTNGTTGTGTAAGATCACCCTGTCTGTTCATTCTAACCTGCAATGATGTATGAGCATGAACAGCCTTAATTAATAACAGCCTACGGTCAATCTGATATTGTTCTAATTTTTCCCATAATCTCTTCCTACTTACAGAGTCAAAGCTGGTCTTTAAGTCAACAAAACAAATGTAATGTTTTGGTTTTTTCCCTGATTGGGCATATTTGGCAATCAATTGGTCCAGAGCAAAAATATGATCAAGAGTGGACATGCCTTTTTAAAAGCCCGCTTGCTCCCTCCCTATAAGGTTTCTAGAATCAACCCAAGACTGCAATCTAGCCAACAGGTATTTAGTATATAGTTTGCCCACTATACTTAAAAGGCGAATTGGTTGATAGTTGACAGGTTCTTTGGGGTGTCCCTTCTTAAAAATGGACACCACCACACTTTGAGACCAGACACTGGGAATCCTGCCAGTGTCATTTATGGCTGTAAATGTCACAGCCAGAGCTGAGCTCCACCATTCAATATTGGCCTTTAGAAGTTCAGCTGAAATGAAATAAACCCCCAGGGCCTTCTTAGATTTAAGGTGTGCAATAAGTATATCAACTTCTGCAGGGGTAACCAGTTCCCAATGAGGGAGAGTATCCGGGGCAAATAGAGTGACTTCCCTGATATGAATACTGGTCTCGGAGAATAACTCCCTGTAATATGCCTCCCATTTACCAGCAGAAATATTTACTTTTTCTTGCCAAACTCCTGAGATCCATGCAGATTCAATTAAGGACCAAAATTTGGATGATTACCTTTGTTTGTAGCAGTCTCCTGTTCTGCCCAAAGTGCCAGCTGGAACTGGCTTTTCTTTTCCTTCAATAGATTTTTATAAGCCTTTCTGGCTAAAAGGAACATATCTACTGCCGCCTGGTTACCAATGTCTCCCCTCATAGTATGCACCAGATGGTTCAATTCCTGCATGGCTAATCTACATGATCTGTCAAACCAGTCAGCTTTATTAAGGGTTCCCCACCTAGGAGTTGGTCGCATGACCAAGAAAGGATGCAGCTCATTTACAAAGACCTCATAAGGCTTCAAGATGACTTCAGGATCCTGCAGGCCACTGGTTTGAAAAACCATAAGATTTGGAGATGAAAATAAGTGAGTTGTATTCTCAAGAATCCAAGGAGACAATTTGACTCTACATTCCTGATCTAGGGCCTGCGAGGTGATCAAAGGAGAAACATTCCCCTCATTTTCCTCAAAGGGATAAATAACATTAATCCATGGCAACAGAGGAAAGTGTTCAGAATCAGCAGTTACCAGAACAGTAAAATCAACAACATATGGGATCGTACAATCAGCGACCAACATATAAACTATCACACTTTTACCACAGTGAGAAACAAACGTATATTCAACATAAGGGTTCCCTGGGGTCAAGCCATTTAAGACCAAAAGTCCAGTATCTTCAATAATTTTTTTAAACAACAGCCCAGTTCTATTTGTAAACCCATCTCTAGATGCCCTAGTCGAGGTCAATAAATCAGGCACCAGGGGATCCAAAGACCATACCCTCTCTGCTTGTAAGGCTTCCCCAGCTTGGGCATTAAAATTCCCTTCAACAAAAAGGATTTCTGTGGGGAACAAATCCTGCAATTCATATATCATACTCTCCAGTGACTCCCATGTGGAGTCGATATAATAAAAGGAAATCATCGGCGGGATATAAACATTAACTAAAGTAACAGCTGACCTGGAAGGCAAAACTATCCTCCAGGCCACAAAAAAAAGGGGACACGACTTCACCAATACAACTGAAGCTTGTAAAGATGCAGCTATCATAAGTGCCAATCCTCCACTCGGTCTGCCCCTAGGCAGGGAAGATCCCACACATACAGTGGGGGAGGGAACATACACACACATAGGGGTAACTTGTGGATCTCCTGGTACATCCTGGCCCCAGCATGAACCTCTGCAACCATCTTCTGGAGCTGACCAGCCAGCTCGACCAGCCGCAACAACATCAGGAGCACAATCACAGCAGCTAGAAGGTAAGTGGAAGTGGAAGATGGAGACCTGGGAACGACAGGGGGGAGTGCCTTGGTCACCACCCAGAAGCTCAAAACAGTCCACCCATTCCCACTGGGCCCTCCCAGCCACCGCCCCAGTGGTGGAGCTCAAGGGAGCGCACAGGGAGTCGGATCACACACAGAAGGTCGCCCAGACTCACGGTCAGGAGCCCTTCCATTACGGTGCCCCTCCATGGCTGCAAGAGTAGGAATAGGGGGCC
>QEPC01009171.1:3601805-3613897 GCA_003113815.1 Sphenodon punctatus | reverse complement strand
CTCTCATTGACTTTAATTGGTGAAAATTGTGCCCTCAGCAGCTTTATTGATGAAGCCATTGAAGTCAAAGGCAAATCTCTCATTGAATTCCATGTGTGAAGATTGCACTATGAAATACCTCATAGTCTCCAGTCAACTTTATCCCCATCTTACATTCTTTCAGCTATGAATATTAAGCATCCCTAACACTACTCTAAAAATACAGCAGAGGTGCAAATTCACAGCGAGACCAAGCACCATTCCAGTTTCCCCATTGGCACATCATCTACTCATGCAGTGTGCACCTGTAGCTCTTGCTTTCCTTTTGGGCTTTTGCAGGTATTAGGCTTAGGTAGTAAACAAACATCCCACACTTCCTTGGGGTGCTAGGTGGGTGGAACAGCCTGTAGGTGTCTGACAGTCGTCAGGCAGGGTTGTTTTAGATCGGTGGCAGCTGTTCTTTGCAAAGGAAGCATGCTATCATTCTAAACAGGATACAGCTCTCTCCCACGCCTTAGACTAGCAAAGAGCTTTGCAACTTTGTCAACCTTTTTAGTATTCACACACACACAAAAATATCTTTTCAACATCTGACTTTTAATAAGTTAATCCATTCATTGTCTGAAGCTGTGCAAAGTGACATAAAAGCACAATGAAGCCTAATTAGACTTGTTCTGTGAAAGCTAATTTGTCAAACCCAGAAGCATAGTTCATAGATAAATGCTAATATTTGAAAGTCAAATTAAAGTTGAAAAGGTTTGTAATAACAGTTAATTAACTCTTGTTTTGTTTTCCTCTCAAAAACTTGAACCAACTGAAATCCTGCTCAGTTCATCTTTAACATTTTGGACCACAAAGATAAAATTCAAAGCTTTGAGAGAAGCCTTTGATGTCGGTATTCTCTACAGATTAGATATTATTTTAAGATCTCTTTGTTTAAAAATTCATTTTTATTATCCCTGCATGAAATGCATGGCAATTCCCCAAATAACTAACCATCAGGGCAATTAACATCTTCGATCGACACCATATTCCTGATAATTAATACAGACTTTGTACCTCCCCTGTGATAGCTGCAAGGGTTTGATTTTTTCAGAGCAACTGTTCATTTACAGAATCAGTTTCATCCTAATGAAAATGGATTGTGAAACTTTAATGAACAAGACTTTGCTGTCATAATAATAAAGACTTTGAAACAACACAAAGACCTACATAACAAGCATCTGACTCCACTCATGTTGCTACTGTATATCAAGCCAATTAAGCCGTACAATGAATATTTACACTGGTGTGCATTTTCATAACAATATGACATAAGATAAACTCATAAACAAGAGTGTTCGTTCTGCTGCGACAGCATTTGACATTATGGCTTAATAAACTAGCATCTATGGAGAGATGTGACTTGATCTGTCTTCTTCTCTTTGGCAAACAAAATAAACATTTTGAAAGTCTGCAGATCCTATTTGCATACAGTATATGTGTGTTTGTTATCAAAAACAATGGGGTGCTCCATATGCATGTCTGTGTGTCTGCAGACAGTAACAGGTATTTATAAAGACAAATAACTACTAAAGAGATCTGCCAAGAATGTTATGCCTGGTACCAACATGAACATCTGTCCATTGGCATCTTGTAAAGAAAACAACAGATCTATTAAGAGGCAAGCAATCCTAGTGGGAACGGCTTTGTATCCTCACCAGGGAGGAACTGATAGTAGAAGGTGATTCTTCTGACAATGATTTCAGAGCATCAGCTCACTTAATTCTAGGGATAGGTGAACGCAGTTCGGAAGTTCGGAATTTGGACCGAACTCAACCAGTTTGGTCGACCAAACCGAACTTCCGAACCGAACTCGATTTTTGAACCGAACTGAATTTCTGAACTCGATTCTGTTCACCCATCCCTATATTAAGTTCAATGGGGTTTGAATTTTCGAACTCTGTTCGGAAGTTTGGAGTTTGGACTGAACTCGAATAGTTCTGTCGACTGAACCGAACATTCAAACCGAACTCGATTTTTTAACCGAACCGAATTTCTGAACTCGGTTCTGTTCACCCATCACTACTAACTTCCGTGTATNCTACTAACTTCCGTGTATTAATATAAGAGCTTATTTATTTATTTATTTATTTATTTATAACATACAGGTAAAAGGGTGTAGCATAAATCAATAACAAACAGCAACAAAAAACTACACATAATAAGTTGGAAGGTTCCCAAAACGGATTAACAAAATCTATAGAAGAAAAAAATCCTATGAGTCACAACAGGTAACCAAAACACAGCTATTTACTTCATAATCATCCTACATATTGCTGTAAACGCTCAATATAATGGTGTACATAACAGAGATTCCTTTGAGGTTGGAAAACAAACTGAAAGAAAAAGCCTTCACAGAGGCTATACAATCAAATACTTTCACACAATGAACATTTGTAGATATCAAATCAGTCTACAAGGAGCAAGCAATAAGCTATCACTAAGAACAGTCCACTAAATTGGGTCCAAATCTTTCTGCTGAAGAGGGGCCTACACCGAGGCCACACTCCTTTCTTGCCCACACTGTAGATACAAGTTTACTCAACGTTTCGCTCACAGGCGCTTCTTCAGGGGTATTTTCTTCTAAATAATTTCACCGCGATCTTTGTAGAACTTGATATCACAAAGACCACCTGTTCTTGCGATGTTCTCTGCTATATTCAGAAAAACCTAGAGCACATACATCTTCCTTGTTAAAGTGACTCGAAATTTTTGGCACAGGGCAAAAGCTCTTATATAGCCTAAAAAGGTAAAGTAGGCTTTTTGCTAAAAACATAGTTTCTTGCATATCCCATAGGCACATTTAAACCTCATTTTAGTTATAAAGGTTAAACAACCTTTTTATTGCACCAAAGTATCTATATACTTGGTTATAGGGGGGAGAAATACTAATGCTCCCTATATATATTTCCTTTCATCCATATTCATAGCCCACAGTTTTTCATATGCCCTATCTATGCTAGGGTTATTTTTTATTTTAAAGCTGAAAAAAGTCTTTCTATTCATATCGGAGTAGTCTATCAGCTTTTTTCTTATTACAGAGAAAAAGACTACTAATCCCTAAGTATACTTCCTTTAGTATACGCTTTACACTCACTCACTTAGTTTACGCTTTGCTCTAGGTTTTCTGAATATAGCAGAGAACATCGCAAGAACAGGTGGTCTTTGTGATATCAAGTTCTACAAAGACCGCGGTGACATTATTTAGAAGAAAATACCCCTGAAGAAGCTCCTGTGAGCAAAACGTTGGGTAAATTTGTATCTACAGTGTGGGTAAAAAAGGAGTGTGGCCTCAGAGTAGGCCCCTCTTCAGCAGAAAGATTTGGACCCATTTAGTGGACTGTTCTTAGTGACAGCTTATTGCTTGCTCCTTGTAGACTGATTTGATATGTATAAATGTACATTGTGTGAAAGTATTTGATTGTATAGCCTCTGTGAAGGCTTTTTTCTTTCAGTCTGTTTTCCAATCTCAAAGGAATCTCTGTTATGTACACCATTATATTGAGCNTAGCTGCAAGGGTTTGATTTTTTCAGAGCAACTGTTCATTTACAGAATCAGTTTCATCCTAATGAAAATGGATTGTGAAACTTTAATGAACAAGACTTTGCTGTCATAATAATAAAGACTTTGAAACAACACAAAGACCTACATAACAAGCATCTGACTCCACTCATGTTGCTACGGTATATCAAGCCAATTAAGCCGTACAATGAATATTTACACTGGTGTGCATTTTCATAACAATATGACATAAGATAAACTCATAAACAAGAGTGTTCGTTCTGCTGCGACAGCATTTGACATTATGGCTTAATAAACTAGCATCTATGGAGAGATGTGACTTGATCTGTCTTCTTCTCTTTGGCAAACAAAATAAACATTTTGAAAGTCTGCAGATCCTATTTGCATACAGTATATGTGTGTTTGTTATCAAAAACAATGGGGTGCTCCATATGCATGTCTGTGTGTCTGCAGACAGTAACAGGTATTTATAAAGACAAATAACTACTAAAGAGATCTGCCAAGAATGTTATGCCTGGTACCAACATGAACATCTGTCCATTGGCATCTTGTAAAGAAAACAACAGATCTATTAAGAGGCAAGCAATCCTAGTGGGAACGGCTTTGTATCCTCACCAGGGAGGAACTGATAGTAGAAGGTGATTCTTCTGACAATGATTTCAGAGCATCAGCTCACTTAATTCTAGGGATAGGTGAACGCAGTTCGGAAGTTCGGAATTTGGACCGAACTCAACCAGTTTGGTCGACCAAACCGAACTTCCGAACCGAACTCGATTTTTGAACCGAACTGAATTTCTGAACTCGATTCTGTTCACCCATCCCTATATTAAGTTCAATGGGGTTTGAATTTTCGAACTCTGTTCGGAAGTTTGGAGTTTGGACCGAACTCGAATAGTTCAGTCGACTGAACCGAACATTCAAACCGAACTCGATTTTTTAACCGAACCGAATTTCTGAACTCGGTTCTGTTCACCCATCACTACTAACTTCCGTGTATTAATATAAGAGCTTATTTATTTATTTATTTATTTATTTATAACATACAGGTAAAAGGGTGTAGCATAAATCAATAACAAACAGCAACAAAAAACTACACATAATAAGTTGGAAGGTTCCCAAAACGGATTAACAAAATCTATAGAAGAAAAAAATCCTATGAGTCACAACAGGTAACCAAAACACAGCTATTTACTTCATAATCATCCTACATATTGCTGTAAACGCTCAATATAATGGTGTACATAACAGAGATTCCTTTGAGGTTGGAAAACAAACTGAAAGAAAAAGCCTTCACAGAGGCTATACAATCAAATACTTTCACACAATGAACATTTGTAGATATCAAATCAGTCTACAAGGAGCAAGCAATAAGCTATCACTAAGAACAGTCCACTAAATTGGGTCCAAATCTTTCTGCTGAAGAGGGGCCTACACCGAGGCCACACTCCTTTCTTGCCCACACTGTAGATACAAGTTTACCCAACGTTTCGCTCACAGGCGCTTCTTCAGGGGTATTTTCTTCTAAATAATTTCACCGCGATCTTTGTAGAACTTGATATCACAAAGACCACCTGTTCTTGCGATGTTCTCTGCTATATTCAGAAAAACCTAGAGCACATACATCTTCCTTGTTAAAGTGACTCGAAATTTTTGGCACAGGGCAAAAGCTCTTATATAGCCTAAAAAGGTAAAGTAGGCTTTTTGCTAAAAACATAGTTTCTTGCATATCCCATAGGCACATTTAAACCTCATTTTAGTTATAAAGGTTAAACAACCTTTTTATTGCACCAAAGTATCTATATACTTGGTTATAGGGGGGAGAAATACTAATGCTCCCTATATATATTTCCTTTCATCCATATTCATAGCCCACAGTTTTTCATATGCCCTATCTATGCTAGGGTTATTCTTTATTTTAAAGCTGAAAAAAGTCTTTCTATTCATATCGGAGTAGTCTATCAGCTTTTTTCTTATTACAGAGAAAAAGACTACTAATCCCTAAGTATACTTCCTTTAGTATACGCTTTACACTCACTCACTTAGTTTACGCTTTGCTCTAGGTTTTCTGAATATAGCAGAGAACATCGCAAGAACAGGTGGTCTTTGTGATATCAAGTTCTACAAAGACCGCGGTGACATTATTTAGAAGAAAATACCCCTGAAGAAGCTCCTGTGAGCAAAACGTTGGGTAAATTTGTATCTACAGTGTGGGTAAAAAAGGAGTGTGGCCTCAGAGTAGGCCCCTCTTCAGCAGAAAGATTTGGACCCATTTAGTGGACTGTTCTTAGTGACAGCTTATTGCTTGCTCCTTGTAGACTGATTTGATATGTATAAATGTACATTGTGTGAAAGTATTTGATTGTATAGCCTCTGTGAAGGCTTTTTTCTTTCAGTCTGTTTTCCAATCTCAAAGGAATCTCTGTTATGTACACCATTATATTGAGCATTTACAGCAATATGTAGGACGATTATGAAGTAAATAGCTGTGTTTTGGTTACCTGTTGTGACTCATAGGAATTTTTTCTTCTATAGATTTTGTTAATCCATTTTGGGAACCTTCCAACTTATTGGGTGTAGTTTTTTGTTGCTGGTCAATATAAGAGTTGCCATATTAGGTCCATCTAACACAGTATCTTGTCCTCAACATATTTTCGAGAAAGAGGACAAGAACAAGACCAGGAGTGTAATCCTCCATCCATTAAAGTCAATGGGTGCCTTCACACTAGCTGCCAAGGGCTTGATCCCCATGAGCCCCTCGCAGGCAATCGCTGCCGCCACACTTCGGGGCCAGTTTGGGAAACAAGACAGATGGTCAGCCTGCACTTCTCAGGCAGCCGGAAAGTGACACGAGCAGGCAGATGGCCCTGCCACACCCCCTTCCACCAGCTCGCCCACTATCCCACCCCCAGCTGTGACATGGCTGCACAGGACTAGAGGGAGCACCCGTCACTCAAAGCCCCAGACCTCACTGCACAGTGGCAGTGCAGACCGGAACTGGGCACATGAGCGGCAGCGTGCTACAGCGCCTTCTGCAGTCTTACCCCACTTTGGGTGAGGCTGCTTCATGCTGCATCCTTGGCCTTTTGCCGAGGTCGCAGCATGTAGCAGCCAGCACCACGCCACACCACACCACACAGCAGGGGGGACATCTGGCAGCCACCAGGCACACGATGCACTTCATCATGTGGTTAGGCTGCACGAAGTGGGGTAATGCTGCCTGTGCCCAAGACGCAGTAAGTGCGTCATGTGGCTACACTCAATGGCTCAGATAACATAGCCTTTAACGCTAGAGGATTGTGCCTATATATGGTGATCCATTCTCTGCCATTCACTCCGAGCATGTCAGCAGTTTGGGACACACTAAGCATAAGGTTGTATCCCATGACGATCTTGGGAAATAGCTTTTGGAGAACACATCCTTTGTTAATTGATCTAATCTCTTTTTTTAGCCCAGTTATATGACTGGCCTTCACAACATGTGCTGACCCCTCTGTGAGGGATGTGTGTAGTTTCAGGGGGGAATTATGGGTTATGCACTGACCCCTCTGTGAGGGGGGTTGGTTTCGGGGGGGGGGTAAGAGTTTTGTGCTAACCCCTTTGAGAGAGGTAGGGTGGGGGTAGGTTTTTTGTGTGTTTTGTTGTTTTATGCTGTTGTTGTTTTATGAGAGGATGGAAGAGAAGAGCTTTTGTTGACTTAAACCTTCTGCCTGATCTTTTCATCAGGTAGATTATGAGACAGGGTAAATAATAGTTTCCCGTTGACAATCTCCATACCCTCAGTAGATTCCAAACATTTTCAACCCATAGACTGGCTGATAAATAAATATATAAATAAAATAAATTACAGACCACAGACCTGCTAATATTCATAAACAGTAGACTCTAAACTACGTAGAACTGTATAACTTTGCACATGAGTGCCCACATTCAGACATTACCTGTCCATTTAAGTTAGGTATTTATGCACCCCCTTTCAATGTCCAGTCATCTTGCCAGTTATAATGCATTTATCCTCACAGTACACCTATGTGATTAGGAAATACTATTAACCTTACTATAGAGACTGTGAACTGAAGCACAGACTCTGGCCCTCATCCTGTAAAGATTTAGAGTGGTTTTTTATCCCTGTGTATAGTTGCACAAGAGTAAAATGAAGCACCTGATTTATTATTTACAGGACTGGGACCAAGATGACTCAGTCAGGGTCATCCTGGGAGTCTAAGACAGAACAGACGTGTGAAGCCCAGTTTTCCAAGATGCTGGTGTTTCTCCAACCACTGGAAAATTCTTCCTCTCCGTATGTCCTTGCCCCAAGTTAGCCTTCTGATTCCCCTTGTGTCATTCTGTACCTTTGATTCCATTCCACTCCTCTACTTTATTCCCTCATTTAACTCTAACTTCCCTTCCGATTCCCATGGACCCTGACTTTCCCACCATATGTGTTCTGCCCTCCATGTACCTGTGTCTCCTCTAGTCCTTTCTCCCTCTAACTATCTTCAGGAGTCTATAAACCGTTGGGTCCCCTTCTTATCATGTGAATGAACCTTCTGTAAAGACATATACTTGTAATATGGCCATGGCCAGACATCTCTCTTTATGCAGGGCAGACACCCCACAGCTGCTCTGTCATGCTACCCTTAATAAGCAAGGAAGATACGTTTAAATATACCACTTTCACTACAGGGCAACACAATGGGCCCCTTTGTGGTGTGGCTGGATGGCATGAGAGCTGGTGCAATGGTTGATGATGGTGCAAAAAGCAAGTCCCTGCCTGCCACCCCACCATCCTCCAGAGCAGGGCCCCTCCCTGCCTGTATCCAAGTTACAGGCAGGGAGGGCTGTGGCCAATACCTAGAAGCTGCCAGCCACTCTAGCCCCAGGATCCACCGTCATGGGTCTGGGGCTATCATTCCTCGCACAGAGAGCCTTTTTCTGAACGCCGAAACCGAACAGGACCTAACTGAACAGCCGAACCCGAACATGGTGAATAAACCGAATGGCCGAACCGAACGGCTGAACCGAACCGGACCGAACCGAACGGCTGAACCCGAACCACGATCTGTTCGCCCATCCCTAGTAGCTGACAGGGGATTCAACATCAAGAGATGGTTTCATGAGCAAGGGCCAGACAATCACAGTTTTGAAGCCGTATGCTCCCTGTCCTCTCAAAGAGAGGCATTGAAAACACCAGCCAGTAATGGCTCCAATGTCACTTGGTTAGCTTTCACCAGCCAGGCATGGATCTAATTCACAACTAGTTGCCCAAACCACTCCAAGCACACCCTCTGCATTGGTAAGCGAGATTGATTGAAGCTGATCCATGTAAACAGGACAAGACAAAGCCTCCCCAACTACTGCCCATGTCATGCCAAATACGAGTGACTTTATCTACAATGTAGGTGACAAACTCATCACAGCATGCAACTAATGACTAACTCTGGGTGGAGACAACCAGCATTCAACAGAAGCCATTCACCAGCCAGAAGAGTGCCGCTGGATAGCACGTTACTTATTATTTTATTTTACCAGTTTTTACCCCGCCTTTCCTGAATGACTCTGGGCAGCTTACAAATGTATAAAACAGCATAAAAAACAAACAACACTCAACCTTCTCAACAACCTTTTCCCTCACCTCTCTCTAGTCTCACCTCACCCTACCCCACTTTGCAGATGCTATGAGAGCCATGAAGAAAGCTTTCTTCAGTACCACCGCAGTCATGGCATAGTCCTTAAAAAAAATATATCTATGCCACAGTTGGTCAGCTTTGCTGCGAGTCAAGAGTCACTTGTGCGCCAATCACCTACGCTTCCATTTTAGCAGCCTCAGGTCCCCTGTATACCAGGGAGACCTGTGCTGACACAGCAAAAGAAGCAGACACATTGGTGCCACCATATCAATGGCCTGAGTCAGTATGCTGTACCATAAATCAACCAGGCCATGACAGAGAGACTATCAAGGTCAGAGGGTAAATTCCCCAGAGCTCTAGAATCCTATTGGCTCCATTAGTGTCTGGGGGCCTTCAGAAGGTCTGGCCATGACACCACCGGTGCCTTGGCAGCTCTCCCCTTCACTCCCCCCCCCCACACACATCAGAACCCCTGTGTTTTCAGGCCAGTACAGAACATTCAATCCAGTGTATGTCCAGCCTAAGGCTGTAGCAGAAAGTCGCAGCGGTAGCTATTTCCACCGGAAACAGCGTTTCTGCAATTAGTGGTACGGCGTGGCAGAGGCTTTCATTCTGCTAGTTTCATTCCGCTACTTCTGCAGTTCTGCTAATTTCATTCCGCTACTTCCACAGGCTTCACAAATAGCAGAAACATGCCATTTTTGCTACTTCCGCCATTCCGCTAGTACCACTAAATAGCGGAACAGCGGTTTTCTGACAGTTTCTGACAATTCTGCAATTTTTCCGATAGTTTCCGAATTTGCAGAATGCCGGTGGAATTAGTGGAATGTCGTCAGAAAAGCCATAGTGTGGTGCAGACAATTCCGAAATGTCGGAATGGAATTGCAGCGTGGTAAAAGCTGCTGCCACTTCAGCCCTAGTCCAGCCTCATGTGTCAGGTCATATATTATCCCATTGGCCTATCCCAGGTCAATGGAATTGGCCGATGGTTCTTATGGAGGTCATGAAACCTGCTCTGCCCCTGAAAGGGTGGTCCCAGTGTGTATGTTTGTGCCCTTGCGTGTAGGATGAGAGGAAGCAAGGAAAGGAGGCAGTAAGTTACTTCTTGGTTCTCAGTGATCATCAATGCACACCTGAAGGGAGACAGTTTGTAGCAGGGTGCAGCCTAATAGGGTTACTGCCCCTTTAAGAGGGTAGTTCCAGCCTATTGGTGAAGGCGCTACCCAAGTCACAGGTGCTATAGTAAGTCAGGGAGTGCACCTGATTGCCTGACAGCTGGGCTTGGGCATGGGTGAGCATGCCCAAAGCCTAAAAGCCTGAGCAAGGCTCAAAGCTAAGGAGACTATGAAGGAAGCAGGAGCTGGGAGAGCTCTGCCTCAACCAGAAATGAGGAGGCAGAAATAGGGTGGTCATACCTTCCCTTTCAAAGAGGATGGTAATGAAAAATATAAGTTGCAGGGCTGCATTGTTTCCAGTGCAGCCTTGCGCCATGTATTTTTCATAAGCATCCTCTTTTAAAGGGGAGGTATGGCCACACTAGGCAGAAACTGGGGAGAGCTTTGCCTCAACCAAGAGGAGAGTGTGCTTCAACTCTGCTCAGCGCGTGCTGCCTGAGCTGGAGGGTTGGACAGGCTGCAAGGGGCGAGAGTAAAGAGAGACTATAAGACACCGGCTCTGGCCTATGGAGGGACTGTGCGTGGCTAGAGAGAGTGGCTTGAGCAGAGAAGCCCTAAGCCTCCAGGATATGGATAATGTTTATATATAAACAGGGTGTAAGGTGAGGGGACACTGCATATAAGAGGCTTAGCGGTGGAGAACTGTGAATGAAGGACACCTGAGTTAAGATTCCCCAGTAAACATGACTTTGTGGACTAGATCCTGCAGAAACTTAACCACAGGTACCCTGCCGCTGTTACTCAGTTACTCCACAACAATTGCTCCAGAATGTAATCACCATGGTGCACTCATGACTGGGAAAACACATTCAAAATGAACAACACTGGTGTAGCAGGGAGTCTAACCATGGCACCCTGGAGATACACTTATTCACTGCGATCCCTCAATGCCTCTATTTCTTGGACTCCAAAAGAGCTTTGACTGCAATTTACGGCTGTCCTCTGCTGCAAGGCACCTGGGGGAAGGTTGCTGTGAAATCACACAGGTGCATCATGTTTAAGTATCTCTCGCACACATAAACACACACACCCTATGGCACCATTGGGGGTTAATCAAGCCGTATGTGACTGGCTTTGGTTAAATAGCAGAAGGCTTGCTCTCTAGTAAATACTGTAGGAATATAGCGCTCCCTGGAATGTTTAATGAGCAAGTAGACTTCAGCTCCTTGATACTTTTATTTGTCTAGACCCCCTAGAACAAGGAACCAGTTGATGATTTTCATTATACAAAATAAAGGGGTGTGAAGAATCGCTAGTAAATAAATGAATGGGAAGGGTGAAAAAAATGATTTGCTCAATCAAAAGTAAGTTGAGCAGCATATAAGTAGTTATGGGAAACCATAAACTGCTACCCAATATAGCACTCAGTTGACTATTAAACGTCTCCTTTATCACACCATTGGCCAGCCCGCAATGAAACACTTGGCAACACACAGTTGGCCAGGTGGCAAAATGTACTTGTGTCAGCTACTGGCCAAACAAAACAAAAAATAATGAAGCTCATTTTGTAATGTCACCTTAACCCCTTCGACACCAGGAATGTAAGACAATAACCAAAGCAAAAAACGTAACAGTTTAAAAATAAACTTAAATGTACAAGAGTTTTCTTAAAATACACACAAAAAAACAATTCAGTACAATTACAATTCAAAACACCTTCCACTCCATACATTGCAACAAAACATAAACGCCAAAAAACATAGAAATTAATTCACAATTAGAGCAATATTTAATATTTTATCATCA
>QEPC01009171.1:3587569-3601705 GCA_003113815.1 Sphenodon punctatus | reverse complement strand
GGCTGCAAATAGAGCGGCCACGGCGGCAGTGGTGGCAGAATTTTTTTTTAAATTAAACAGGGACAGCTAGGGGTCAGGCAGGAGCAGCAGCCCACAGAGCTCAAAGGTGATGGGATGCAGCCGCTTCCCCGGTTCTCTGACAGGAGAAAGGAGCTCAAGTTCGCATGCGTGAACCTGCAGAACTGTTTTTTATCACTAATATCTTGGTTTTGGCTGCATCAATCAGTATCATATTTCAGAAGCACTTGTTATTGATCTCATTCTCAAAACCTGTGAAGTTTGGGGGCTCAACCCATCTAGGGAGAGGATATATTGGTGATTCAAATACATGAGGATGGTGTGCATTTTGACCACAACCAATTAACGTTTAAGCAGTTATAACACTTTATTTTCCTAATGGATCTTTTTCAAACATTGTGGATATGATGGTCCTCAGAACTTACAGCCATGGTTAAATTTTCAGAAATGTAGGTCAAGTGGTTTCCTAAAAATTGGGGCTTCAGCCGTCCGCTGTTTATAATGAACAGTGGCTGTACAAGAAAATGAATGCATCTGGGGTATCTCATTGAAGTTTATCATTTCATAACCAAATATTTTAGGCATTTATGACCAGGAGTCTATCTGTAAAAGGATAGATGATACAAGGACAAATTTGCGATGTATACCTTTGACCAAAGCATTTTCCTGATACTGATGCACTAGATGTGACTGCTGGAGTAAACAAGTTTGTGGTGTTTCATGGTGACAATTGCTACTTCCAAAAAGCTTTTTGTGCTTGTCTCTAACTGCAGTTTGCCCTCATTGTGTCTGCACTCTCTCTGCTGCACATCAACAATATCTCCCTCTCTACTGGCTCCTTTCTATCTGCTTTCAAACATGCCACTGTAGCCCCTGTCCTTAAGAAGTCCATTCTTGACCCCGTCCAACTATTACCCCATCTCACTCCTTCCCTTTGCTTCCAAGCTCCTGGAACAAGCTACCCATGCTGTTTTGACTTCTTCTCTTCCAGTTTCTCCCTCAGCCCCCTTCAATCTGGCTTCCATCCTCTCCACTTGACTGAGATTGCTCTTACTAAAATTACTAATGATCTTCTCTTAGCCAAGTCCTAGGGCATTCACTCCATTCTTGTCCTGCTCGATCAACTTTGCCACCTTTGACCTTGTTGACCACATCTTCCTCCTTGATTCACTTTGCTCCCTCAGTTTCTAGACCTCAATTGTTGACTGGTTCTCTTCCTACCTCTCAAACCTACCACTCTCTCATTGCTGAAACCTCCTCTGTGTCACTCCCCCTCTCAGTCGGAGTTCCCTAAGGCTCTGTCCTTGACTCTCTTCTCCCTTTACACTTTCTTTGGGCAACCTCATTGAATTTCAAAGCTTCCAGTATCACCTGTATGCTTATGACACTCAGCTCTGTCTCTCCACTCTCACNCTAAAATTACTAATGATCTTCTCTTAGCCAAGTCCTAGGGCATTCACTCCATTCTTGTCCTGCTCGATCAACTTTGCCACCTTTGACCTTGTTGACCACATCTTCCTCCTTGATTCACTTTGCTCCCTCAGTTTCTAGACCTCAATTGTTGACTGGTTCTCTTCCTACCTCTCAAACCTACCACTCTCTCATTGCTGAAACCTCCTCTGTGTCACTCCCCCTCTCAGTCGGAGTTCCCTAAGGCTCTGTCCTTGACTCTCTTCTCCCTTTACACTTTCTTTGGGCAACCTCATTGAATTTCAAAGCTTCCAGTATCACCTGTATGCTTATGACACTCAGCTCTGTCTCTCCACTCTCACACTCTATCCAGTTTCATATCACCAACGGTTTCTCTGACACCTCTGCTTGGATGTGTCATCCTCAGCTCAAGCTTAATATGCCCACGACTGAATTCCTCATCTTCCCTCCAAAACGTTCCCCTCCTTTTGAATTTTTCACTGATGGTTTTACCATCTAGCCTGCCCCTCAGGCACACAGCCTGGGTTTCATCTTTGACTTCTTCCTCTCCTTTACACCTCAGAACCTATCTGGTGCTAAGGCCAGTCACTTCTCTCTTTAATATTGCTAATATCCAGCCCTTCTTTACTGCTTCCACTGCCGAAACCCTAGTCCAGGGGTGGGGAACCTCAGGCTGAGGGGCCAAATGTGGCTCTTGGCAAGTTTTTATGTGACTCCTTTCTAGTTCCTTGATCTGGTCCCTGGATCAAGTTCCTACTTTCAGCCACTGAAAAACTGAGTTCTAAGTAAGGGAGCAAAGATGAGGGCATGCACACAAGAGTAAGTGATAGAACCATGGCAAAAACCCATGATCTGGGCCCTCCTTTTCTTGAATACACCCCTCTAGGATCCCTGTCCTCATTTTCTATGTGGCCCTTGGAGCTTGTACTAATTTTCAAAGTGGTCCCCAGGACATAAAAGGTTCCCCACCACTGCCCTAGTCCACGCTCAAGTCATCCCTCATCTTGACTGCTGCAACTTCCTTTTACTGGCCTAAGGCCTCCTCCATTCTGACCTTGCCCCTCTCATTTCCATTCATTTATCCACTGCCAAGGTCATCCACCTCACTCATTGCTTTGACCATGGTCAGTCCCTCCTCTTGTCCCACCACTGGCTCCCTCTACCCAAATGCATTCAATACAAGCTCTTTGTCTTAACCTTCAAAGTTCTTCATGACCTTGCTCCCCCCTCTCTCTCCACACGTTTCCTGCCTCATTCCTACCCAGGAGCCTCGCTCCTTTCCTGCCACCACCCTCACCTGCTCACAACTCCCTTGCTCCTTNCATATTTCATAAGCACTTGTTATTGATCTCATTCTCAAAACCTGTGAAGTTTGGGGGCTCAACTCATCTAGGGAGAGGATATATTGGTGATTCAAATACATGAGGATGGTGTGCATTTTGACCACAACCAATTAACGTTTAAGCAGTTATAACATTTTATTTTCCTAATGGACCTTTTTCAAACATTGTGGATATGATGGTCCTCACAACTTACAGCCATGGTTAAATTTTCAGAAATGTAGGTCAAGTGGTTTCCTAAAAATTGGGGCTTCAGCCGTCCGCTGTTTATAATGAACAGTGGCTGTACAAGAAAATGAATGCATCTGGGGTATCTCATTGAAGTTTATCATTTCATAACCAAATATTTTAGGCATTTATGACCAGGAGTCTATCTGTAAAAGGATAGATGATACAAGGACAAATTTGCGATGTATACCTTTGACCAAAGCATTTTCCTGATACTGATGCACTAGATGTGACTGCTGGAGTAAACAAGTTTGTGGTGTTTCATGGTGACAATTGCTACTTCCAAAAAGCTTTTTGTGCTTGTCTCTAACTGCAGTTTGCCCTCATTGTGTCTGCACTCTCTCTGCTGCACATCAACAATATCTCCCTCTCTACTGGCTCCTTTCTATCTGCTTTCAAACATGCCACTGTAGCCCCTGTCCTTAAGAAGTCCATTCTTGACCCCGTCCAACTATTACCCCATCTCACTCCTTCCCTTTGCTTCCAAGCTCCTGGAACAAGCTACCCATGCTGTTTTGACTTCTTCTCTTCCAGTTTCTCCCTCAGCCCCCTTCAATCTGGCTTCCATCCTCTCCACTTGACTGAGATTGCTCTTACTAAAATTACTAATGATCTTCTCTTAGCCAAGTCCTAGGGCATTCACTCCATTCTTGTCCTGCTCGATCAACTTTGCCACCTTTGACCTTGTTGACCACATCTTCCTCCTTGATTCACTTTGCTCCCTCAGTTTCTAGACCTCAATTGTTGACTGGTTCTCTTCCTACCTCTCAAACCTACCACTCTCTCATTGCTGAAACCTCCTCTGTGTCACTCCCCCTCTCAGTCGGAGTTCCCTAAGGCTCTGTCCTTGACTCTCTTCTCCCTTTACACTTTCTTTGGGCAACCTCATTGAATTTCAAAGCTTCCAGTATCACCTGTATGCTTATGACACTCAGCTCTGTCTCTCCACTCTCACACTCTATCCAGTTTCATATCACCAACGGTTTCTCTGACACCTCTGCTTGGATGTGTCATCCTCAGCTCAAGCTTAATATGCCCACGACTGAATTCCTCATCTTCCCTCCAAAACGTTCCCCTCCTTTTGAATTTTCACTGATGGTTTTACCATCTAGCCTGCCCCTCAGGCACACAGCCTGGGTTTCATCTTTGACTTCTTCCTCTCCTTTACACCTCAGAACCTATCTGGTGCTAAGGCCAGTCACTTCTCTCTTTAATATTGCTAATATCCAGCCCTTCTTTACTGCTTCCACTGCCGAAACCCTAGTCCAGGGGTGGGGAACCTCAGGCTGAGGGGCCAAATGTGGCTCTTGGCAAGTTTTTATGTGACTCCTTTCTAGTTCCTTGATCTGGTCCCTGGATCAAGTTCCTACTTTCAGCCACTGAAAAACTGAGTTCTAAGTAAGGGAGCAAAGATGAGGGCATGCACACAAGAGTAAGTGATAGAACCATGGCAAAAACCCATGATCTGGGCCCTCCTTTTCTTGAATACACCCCTCTAGGATCCCTGTCCTCATTTTCTATGTGGCCCTTGGAGCTTGTACTAATTTTCAAAGTGGTCCCCAGGACATAAAAGGTTCCCCACCACTGCCCTAGTCCACGCTCAAGTCATCCCTCATCTTGACTGCTGCAACTTCCTTTTACTGGCCTAAGGCCTCCTCCATTCTGACCTTGCCCCTCTCATTTCCATTCAGTAATCCACTGCCAAGGTCATCCACCTCACTCATTGCTTTGACCATGGTCAGTCCCTCCTCTTGTCCCACCACTGGCTCCCTCTACCCAAATGCATTCAATACAAGCTCTTTGTCTTAACCTTCAAAGTTCTTCATGACCTTGCTCCCCCCTCTCTCTCCACACGTTTCCTGCCTCATTCCTACCCAGGAGCCTCGCTCCTTTCCTGCCACCACCCTCACCTGCTCACAACTCCCTTGCTCCTTAAAACGTATTTCCCCTTGGTCCCTTGCTGCCCCCCATGCCTGGAACTCCCTCCCTATGCATATTTGCTTTGCTCCTTCCCTCCCAACCTTCAAATCCCTCCTGAAAACCTACCACTGCTTTCAGGCTTTCCCTGGTTCCTCATCCACACTGACTTGTCACTGACATCTCCTCTTCCACAGGGTCTCCCCTCCCTGCTTTTCCTAGATTGTAAGCCTCTTAGGGCAGAGACCTGTCTCTAATTAATGATTTACAGTACCAGCTACATTGCTTGTGTGATATATTATATAAAATTATTATTATTAATAAATAAATAAATAAATAGGTATCTATGATCATTCTTTACCAGATAGCTAGAACATCCACCGTCACACACTGACAAGGGGTATGGTTGTGCTTTGCTGTGCTAGCTACCAGGCTATTGACTCACAACTTTTCCAGGCAACTGCCTCAGTTTATGCCTTTCTGTATTTAAAAACCAGCTGAAGCAGCATCTATTACGCCGCATGGCCACCCAGGAGCCACTGAACCCATCGCCGATCTGAAGGTGGAGCAGGGGGAAGTGCACTACTGTGAGCCTCGAAATACCCACTTATGGCCACACATGGAGCACTGCCGGGAAATCTGAGTGTTCCATGCAGGGGAAGCCAAATAGCTCCATGGCAACGGACAGTCAAAGAGCCGCAGCTAATATGAACTGGGGTGGCCAACCATGTAAGCAGTCCAACCCACCAATCACAGGCACTGTGGGTGGGGGACATGGCCTTTGCAAGTCACAAGAACTGGCCGGGAGTTCTGGCAAGTCCAGGTTCCCCAGTGCTCATGCCAGGGACATGTCAATTGCAAAGGCCAGGCCAGCATGCTTCCCCTTCCCACATGGTCTGTGGCAGAGGAAGTGCATGGCATCTTGCCTCCGTGGATGGGGTAGCCACACTAGGAGCCGCCCATTTGAATCCCTCCCCATGCCTGATCTATTATGTCCTCCCCACCCCCTCCAATGTTAGGTTTAACCTAAATTGGCATCAATGTAAACAAAAACAATCATATTATTATTACTGATTACTCCTTATTTGGCATTGCATCTACTTTTAGATTGTAATGGAGTAAAACTTTCAAAACTGCTAATCAGTGGCTTGAGGACTGCATATTTAGGAGTCTACATCCTGTTTTTATTAACAGACATAATGTGCGTCCAGTTTGGCCACTCTGGTCTGCCGAGGCCAGTACCAACATGGCACATTTGTTCCAGGCCCACCAGACCAGTGGGGTTGGCAACCAGGCTGGAAATGTAAGCCTGGAACAAATTAGGCCCATAGTCCAGCCCTGCAAGCCACCCAGGTGGACTAGAGCAGGCCAAACCCGGTGGCCAGATCTGTTGGCCCACCCGCCGGGCTGGCTCACCCAGTGTGGGGTGTTGCCATGGCAGCCAGACATGGCTGCCTGTCATGTCAGGGGAAAGGGCACTGGCTGGGCAGCCACACATCAGCCCCTGCCACCTTTCCTGGCCATGTCTGGGTGTGGGATTGTGTGTTCCCACCACCAGAGCTGCCCTGGCCAGGGGTAGCCCTCCCCACCCCTGGGCAGGGTGATGGCAGCACTGTCACTTGTGCTAGCACCCAGTGACTTGGGCAATACCTAAATTCCATTGACTTCCAATGAGAGTTAGGCTCCTCAGTGTCAATGGCTCAAACCATCTACTCTAGAGTGGTCCATTACTCTAGAGTAAGTGGTTTGAGGACTGCAACCTAACTCACTTTTTACAAAGGATTTTAGGTAGCTTTTGTACAATCTGGCGGCTGTTGGCCCATGATGGTTGGTTGTATTGCATTGTCACGGTATTGCCATGGCAGTGGGTAAGGTATATCAAAATAAAAAGCCTGGTCATGGGAGTGACTCGCTTCCAGTGAGACAACTCATATAAATAATGGAGCAATGGCAAACCCCAAACCACTGGGCCGAATTCCCTGTACCAGCAACTCATTTGGCCCATTGGTTATTAGCATTACTACTTCTTATAAGTGCCTTTGTGGCCCTTATCTAAAGTCCATTGAAATCAACAGATTTTCTACTCCAGTGAGCTTTGGGTCAGGCCCTCAGTTATTAGCAATAAGCATCATTTCTCAGACAAGAGGTTAATATGAAGAAATTGAATCTGTTTTTTGTTGTTATTTTTATGTGAAGTGTCCTTGCTTGGCTGTAGAATGTTACCCTAAAATTGCAGGGCTAAACACTACATTCCCTTGAGTTAAAACCAGGCCTGGCTTTTGTTAACATAGAATTTATTTAACCTTACTACATAACATTTCCCTGAAGCCCTGTAGAACTCTACTGAGAAAATACCAGTAATATTTCATAATGAACTTGCATTTTTAAATTTAATTAATTTATTTATTTTACAGAAAACATGCTTTACTGATAATCCTGACTCTGTCATTCTCAATGAAACCTGTATCAGGAAAACAGAGTAGGAAATTGACAGCTTTATTTGATATGAGAGAGGTTTACAATGTTCTGCAATGTCTACGTCCTGCATTGCAGCCTGAGTTTATCATGGAGAATGGGTGCACTTTATATACGTAGCCATGGCTGATGTCTGTCCCATTCAGATCCATGCAGGCTCTGTACAGTTGAGTTGTCCCATGTGCCCCAGGCTAAAGACATGGGTGAATAATTTCCATTAAAAACAGAGGGCGTGGAGGGAAATCATGGGTACTGTAAGTTAATGAGATGTGGGTGGGGGTTTGAATAGACTCAATAAACAGGCTTTCAGGCTGAGTATAATAAGTCATGGAAATTTATAAACTATTACCCGCTATAGTACTCTATTGACTATTAAACATCTCTTTTTCACACCACTGGACTGAATGAATAGCTTGGCAGCTACAAATTGGCCAGGTGGCAAAATGTGCTTAGTGCAACCCACACCAGATATCAGCCAAACAAAATATTCCAGTGAAGCTGATTTTAAAATGTCCTCTTTAACCTTTGACATGCCACAGATGCATCTTCTGAGAGGAGCCCAACTGAGCGGCATGACGCATGGTCAGGATATGCAAACATGTTTTCTCAAATAAACAGAACTCTTGTACTCTGCAGACATGCCACTTTGTGCTGCAGTTCCCATCAGCTCTCGAGGGATAAGCAGACTAAGGATGGAGGGGCTGCATTCCAGCTGAAAAGCAAAAGAAGCTGTGCCCACATGATGTGATCATTTTCCATGCCACTTATTGTAAGACCAGAGGTATTTTAATCCTACTAGTTCTGGCCAGGTTCTAATTTGAAGCCTAATTTGCCCTGTACAAAATAACCTAAACAAGGCAGGAGGGGGATTTTATGTATTTATTTATTTAGATTTTTATCCACCCTATCCACAAAGGCTCAGGGTGGCTGTCATGAAAAAACCACACATTTAAAATACAAAAGATAATCCACCCCACCCCACCCCCCCAAACTGCATAAACACACATAAAAGTTCCCAAATCCTAAATGTCTGGTCAAATAAATGAATGTTACACCGCTTGTCTCTCCCTCTGTTCCCCTTCCTTCATCTCCCCTCCTCCCCCTCTGTCTCTCAGATTGTAAGCCCTAGGGCAGGGACCATGTCTATTCCATTACTTTGTAAAGCGCCAGGTACATTGCTGCGCTATATAAATGCTTGCTGATAATAATAATAATAATAATTAATTAATTAATTAATAATAAACAGGTCTTAAGCTGCCTCCAGAAGATCCTCAGCCTAGGAATTAGGTGAACCTCTCAGGGAAGGAAGTTCCAAAGCCGTGGAGCAGCCGCCAAGAATGCCTCTCTGTGAGCTTGGGTTGAAGAGACCTGGACCAATGTTGGAATTTGCAGGAGAACATTTTGCCCATTCTTAGAGCCCACAGCAGGATATAATGGGGGAGGCAGTCCTTTAGATGTGTACAGTTCAGGCTGTTCAAGGCTTTATCAGTCAAAGCCAGCACCTCGAATTGTGTCCAGAACGCTATTGGCAGCCAGAGCAGACTACGCAGCACCAGAGTAATGCGCACCCAACGACCCACCCCCATTAAGAGGTGAGCAGACACATTCTGCACCAGCTGCAGCCCCCAAATAGTCTTCAAGGACAGCCCCACGTAGAGCAGATTACAATAGTCTTAGTCTAGCCTTGAGGTAACAAAGGCACGAATGACCGTGGCCGCCAGGTCCCCATCTGAAAGAAAAGGTTGCAGCCGTCTCACCAGATGGAGTTGGTGAAAGGCTCTCCTGGCCACCAACACAACCTGATGTTCCAAATGCAGCTCAGGATTACAAGCAGTCACAAACATTTCCACTCATTAAACACATGGAGGTATGTGCTTTTTCCACCCACACTATTTGACTCACCCTTTGCAGAAGCAGCTTTGGTTCTTCATCATGATAATAATATGGTTTTTCTAATGTATGGAGCAGCTGCAATCTACAGGAAGTCTTAATTTATCAGGGGTGGGGAACTTGCCAGAGCTCAGCCCCAGAAATTAAATTCAAGGGGGAAGCCCTGAGAAATGTCCCCACTGCACCCTAGAATGCAAAAGACCATTGTAGCATGTACTCACCATCGGGGGTTTGTTCCCCTGCTACCGCTGCCGCTCCTGTTGCTCCTGTGATGGAGGGGTCCCACCGAGCACCTGTGGACAGAGGGGGTGAAGGTGAGGGGGACTGGGACAACTTATACGCTCCCTCCCCGCCCTCCCCCCCCCCACGCGGAGAACCAGAAGTGCCAGGAGGCATTTAAACCAAGCCCCGGCGGCTGCGCCACAGGCCGCCAGCCGGCGTCCGCGAGCCAAAGGGCTGCGAGCCAAAGGGCATGGCCAAAGGGTGCGGCCCTTTGGGGCCCTTCGGGGCCTGGAGTGGGAGAGGGGGGAAATGTCTGTTGGGAAAGAAATGGGAGGGGGGGAGGAGGGAGGGAATAAAGGTAGATGGGAGGATTTGTTTGGGTTGGTGGGGGAGGAGGAGAGGAGGGAGGGAGAGGAGCAGAAAGGGGTTGTAGGTTGTGGAGATGAGGATAGAGGTATGATGGAGAAGGATTACTGGAGGGCAGTAGAAAAGGGGAAAGGGGAGTTATGTTATGGTGGGGTGTTGTGGGCAGGATTAGGGAAGGAATTAGGAGAATGGAAAGATTTAGATGAGCTAGTGATGACTAGTGAGGTGGGTCTTGTGGGGCCTCCTCCCGCTGGTGAGAGGGGGGTGGAGGTGGTAAGGTTCTCCGCGGGGGTGATAGGAGATAAGATAGTGGTGGGTGGGATCTATCCGGTTTTTGTGGGGGAGGTGATAGAGTGGGATATAAGTTGAGGTGGGAAATGCGATTATTGAGATGTTTAGAGTGTTATGTTAGTGACGGACCCCTGTGGGGATTACCTGGAATATGGAATATTATGTTATTATGTAATGCTATTAGTCCTTGGTCCAGTGTGTGGTCTAAGGGCTTGGTGGGTGGGGGGGTATTGTATTATATGTGGAATGAGGTAGTGTTGGTTGACTCCTCCCGGTGAGAGCGGGTTGGAGCCAGCTAAATATCCTGGTGGCAGCAGGATATTTAGGATGGGGCCATTGCCTGGGTGTAGGGATGGCCGGATAAGTATTAGTCTGAGGGTTTTGTTAAAATTGATATTATATTGATTTGTATTTATTGAAGTTATATTGTTTATGCTGGACCCCTGTGTGGGAAAGGATCTCCAGCAAATGTATTATTATGTTGTACACCGCCTTGAGTCTCCAGAAAGAGTGCGGGATATAAATAAATGGATGATGATGAAAAAGGCCAATATTGGCCATTTCAAGATTGGAAACAAAATCCAGAAAAAAATTGATATTTTATTTCGCTTTCATTAATGGCATTTCTGCCTCATCCCCTACACAGGTCATCATACAAATTAAATCACAAGAACTCCTGTTTTATAGTCAGTTGTAGAAGGGCAGTGTAGCCCACTGGTTGGGTGGTTAGCTGGACACTAGGGTTCTGTCCCTGATGCTCTGACAAGAGCTGGAGCAAGTCATTGCCTACCAGCCTCATCTCTCTGGCTGTAAATAGGGCACCAAAAGTAATCTTGACTAAACAGCATGTGTACGGCATCAGTGGGCTCAGTAGAAGTGGAGGGGAGGTCCACCATTGTATTAGCCTGAAATCCTGACAACAGGAATCCCACAATATACTGAAGATTAGAGAGATGGATGGGATAAAGAGCTTAGAAATTCATCTATCTACGCATATATATATAATCGAATCTGCCATGGAATTTAATACAGAGGATTTAATACAGATGGCTTATACCCCATTGCAATGACACTTGGGGCCCAGAGCATGGGGGCACAGAATCTCTGGGTCACAGCATCCCAGCCACACCTCCCACCTTCACGTTACTCCCTCTCTGCAGGCCCACCTCTGTCACACCTTCAGCTCCCAGGTTCCCACCTCCTTTCTGAGCTGCTTCAAACATGGTTCAGAGCTGATTATGTGTCTGGGGTAGGACTCTCTGCACTCAACAGTAGAGAAGTCAGATGTCTTTCCTATGGCCTGAGCCTCTTAGCACCAGCTTAGCTGGCACATGATGACTGCAGGGCAACACTGATTTGGTCTTAATATCTGCAGCCAAATGAAACCACTGAAGGAATTTAAGTAGGCAAAATGTAATTATGAGAGCTGGAGTTTGGCCATGACACCTTCACTAACACCTCCGCTCATGAAAAATGTGCCATTGGATCTTTAATGACCATTAGTGATGGAGGCCATTCAAAAGGCAGTGTGTGAAGCAGTTCCTTGCTCCCCAAACTGAATAGAAAGTGACAAAGAAATCCCCACAAATATTAGTTTGTGCTTTAAAACCAATGCACTTCAGTTGTGTTTGCTCCATTCTATATAGGATCATGGTGATTCTCAAGAGTCTCTATTGAATTTGTCTTGAAAGCAAACTATACAAGTCCAAGGTGGCATGATTGTAGGTTTCAGATGTGCCAGTCACGATTTGTGTCCTTCCAAATGATGTAAATAAACAAACAACAACAACAACAACAACCCTCTTTAACAGGGCAGCTCTCCCAGATCCTAATTTGTGGCAGGGTCAATGCCCCAAGGGTGTATGGTGTTTAACACAAATGCAACCGCATTTTTACACAAATGCAAAAGGTGCCATTCTCAACAGTTGTAAGTTAAGTACCCTGTTTTCCTGTATGAAGTGAGCCCTTCTCCTTGGACTTCTAGCCCCTGATTGTTAGGTGTAGGTATGTGTGAACAGATCATGGTTTGGATTCGGTCTGGTCGTTCGGTTCAGTCGCCGAGTTTGGGTTCGGTATCGTGTGATCGCGTCGGAAACCGGAAATTTGAGTGTGTGCGGAGCTGTGTGATGAGAGAGTGTGTGTGTTGTGGCTGGCTGGGTGTTTGGTGTGTTTTAACTGTGTTTGTGTTGGACTGTGTGTTGGTTTCAGTTTGACTGTTGGTTTAACTGGTTGGTGAGTGTTGGTGGGTGACTGTTGGCGAGCGCTTGTTTAAAAAAAAAAAATGAAGGAAGTGACCATTAAACACTGGACCTGGGGGAAGACCAAGGTGGCAGAGCCAGTGGTGGAGGAGGAAGAGGTTCCTGCCACTGCTGCTGGACCTTCGATGGTGGAGGAGTAGCAAGAGCCAATGGGCACAGGAGATGCTGCCACTGATGCCAGGTTTAATTTTTTTTACTTTGAGGACAAGAAGAATACTATCCTTTAGAGTGAGCTCACTGGCATGCGGATCGGTGCATGGGTGGTGGGCAGTCAGGGACAAACAGTGGGCATCAGGGGGTGGCAGCGGATGTCTGCCACAGAGAGAGAGGATACTGTAGTGTGGGGGGCTCTTCCAGCAGTCAGGCACGAGCACCCCCACCCAAACATGTGCCAGGCTAGCAAGGGTCTCCACTCTCCAGTTGCCATCCCCCTAGCACCCAAATAAGGGCAGGATTTGCACATGCCAGCAAGCCAGGGTCTCCGCATTGCCATCCCTCCCCAGCACCCAAAGAAGGGCAGGATTTGCACATGCCAGCAAGCCAGGGTCTCCGCATTGCCATCCCTCCCCAGCACCCAAAGAAGGGCAGGATTTTCACATGCCAGCCAGTCTGGGTCACCATCTCCAGTTGCCATCCCTAGCACCCCAAGGAAGGAGGACTACAGACATCATCATAAATGCATGATATACTTAGGTGTTGTTTATGTGTTCCTGTTTCAGAGAGGGTGAGGATTCGGAATCCTCAAATGCTATTGCCAGGGACAGGCGCAGGACACCAAGGTGGAGGTCACCAGTGCCACCCCCAGACACTGGGTGGACAAGGTCTGATGTCTGGCGGTGGTACGTGAGGCAAGAGGATGACTCTGCAGAATGCAAGATAAGGCATGGGGGCTGGAACAACAGGGAATGGATTGCCCTATGACCTGTTAGGAAGTCCCCTGCAGAGAGAGATTGGCCACCCACCCTCTTGTGGAGACAGAATGCAGGCAGAGCTTGACAGACCATTGGTCTGACACAGTTCCTATCTTTTTATGTTCTTTAGGTCTGCCATAAAAAGTTCTGGAGGCAGTGTGAGGGGACCACATCAGGGCTGATAACCCACAGTGAAAAGCTTCATGGGCTGATGGTGAGGCGGCAGCTGCAGGACTCTGGCGTCGTGGCCATGGAGCATCCTCATCACCAGAAGAAGGGGAGGAAGGCACAGCAGAAGCAACGCCATGTAAGCCCCGTTCTCCAGCTCTGATATGGAGTTCCCCAGGCCTTGGGAGACTGCAGCGGCAAGGGCCTTTTGGGCCGAGGTGAAGAGGCCCACCCGGAACTTCGTGGCCGGCCTGCAGCAGACAACAGCCACCATGGAGAACTGCCTGGTGGAAGAGTTCCAGGTACTCGAGGTGGAGGGGAAAAAAGGTGGAGGCGTACACCCAGTACATATCCGCCAAGACAGAATGTCTGGAACTGTACCAGCAGTCGGTGTCCAGGTGGCATGCAGCCGTGACAGGGGCCGTGGACTTTGCCTTGGCCCATGGTTTCGATATGCCAGAGCACAGGGTGCCAACCCCTCAGTCCTATCTTGCACCCCTTTTGTCTTTCCCCCATGTTCTGGGGGACAGGCCCAAAGACAAGTAGGCTAGACCCTTTTCTTTTCTTTGTATATATGTTTGGTTTTGGTTTTATACTGTTGATGTTATTGTTCTTAAAAAA
>QEPC01009171.1:3575320-3587469 GCA_003113815.1 Sphenodon punctatus | reverse complement strand
ACTAGGACTATTATGTTGGGGAGGGGGTGCTTGTCAAGTGCTGAGCTGGGATGAAATGTGAATTCTGTGATCACAACCCTGGGTAGCAACACTTCCAAAGTAAACTCCTAGTCACCTACCATTAAATTTAACAGAACCTCATTAAAAGCCTCCCAATTGCACTCAGATCCCCTGCCTCAAGGAAAGGAAAGCATTCTCCCTTTTTTCCAAGATAGAAAAATTGCTCTTCTGTAAGAAAGGGAAGCATTAAATTTAATTATTCTTGGAAACAGAGTTTCATTTCATGTTATATACTCTGAATTTTGACTCCCACCCTGCTTTTTCTCAGTCAATAAATTCAATTTGTTGCATAAAGCAGGATGACGCTGAGGGCACAATCCTGAAGTTAGTAGTACACCTCCTATTGACTTTAATGGTAAGGACTGTGGCCTAAGTTGTTTTTTTTAAAATATATATATATATATATATATAACTACTTGTTGAAGGTTAGATTGTGAGTTGGACTCCTTCCCCATACAAGAAGATCCCACTCCTGCCCTGAAACCTCTGTTTGGGCTACCAGGACCTTGGGACCAGGCAAAAAGGAATGAGCAGTAATTCTTCCTGGAGCAGATAAACAAGGATGGATAAGGAATGAACAAAGCTTTGGTTCCATCCTCTGACTTGCTGGTCAAAGACATGTCTCTCAGGCCTTGTACACAAATCACTTAGGGCATTTTCAGATGGACAAACTAATCCTAGATAAGGCTTTAATCTGGATGCTTGATGTCCATCTGAATGACGCTAATCCTAGATTTCAGCCTAGGATGATGGAAAATATCCAGATATTATAAACCCCAGCAAGGTAGGGTTTATGATATCTGGATCTTAAACTAATCCTAGATAATGTCCGTCTGAACAGACTAATCCTAGATAATTACTAATCCTAGATTAAAGCCACAGAGTCCTATGTAAAGACCTGCCAGCATCTCTAGGCATGTCTTGCTCTTTTGTACATAGAGCTGACAGATTGCTGGGGGGGTGGAGCATTTGGTGCTGACCACTCCACAGATGGCTTCAAGGAGTGTTTCCATGCTGCCCCTGCAAAAGGGGGGGCGGTGGGATGAAGGGGGCTGACAAGGAGTTGCCCATGGGGGGGTGGGGAATTAAGGGAACTGAAAAGACTTTAAGATCTAGTCAGTTTCATGTCAATTACCATTTGCCTCAGAAGCACCAGCAATAGGAAGCTCTAGTTAGTTTCATGACAATTACTCTCCTGCCTAAGCACAAGCAAGAGGAAGCTTTAGTCAGTTTCATGTCAGATACACTCTTGCCTCACTGTACTTTTCACTCCCTTTTAAAAGTTGCATGACTTTTATTTAGGTGGGGAGCAAAAGAGGAGGGTGCCGCCGGAGGTGGGGAACACACACAGTCAGAATGTCTGCTGCAGGGAAGCATGGGGGTGGTGGGAGACAGGAGGCAGACCGTGTCATGAGAGGTCTCTGCAGCGCAGAGGAGGAGGCGGCGGTGGTGGCAGCAGTGGGAGGCAGAATCAGGGCTCCTCTTGGCCACAGTAAATGAAGGGTCAGATGAGCCAGCAGAGCCCAAGTGCATTCCAGCAGCCCTCCCAGCCTGCAGACAGCACCCACACTGACCCAGCTCGCCCTGCTCCCTCCCGTCTCTCTCCCACTCCTCCATCTCTTTCTTTTTTCTTTTGCAAACAGTTAACTTTTCTGCTTATGTATCAAAGCCATGGTCAGTCACCTGAAGTTCATCAGGGAGTGAACATCATGCTGAGCACTTCTGGAAAACACCATGGGATTGCAAATTCATCCAGGAGACTGTAAATCCTGATTATCAGCAAGGTTGTGTTCAGACAGACTATCAAGGATTAATGTTATCTAGCATTAAAATGTCAGTCTGAACAAAACAGAGTTTGTAAATCCTAGATGATAATAATCTAGAATTTTATCTAGGATTAGTTGTCCATCTGAAAATGCCTTTACTCAGGAGTAACCACCCCTACTTTGCTTTATTACCTGCTCCTCATTCACATGAACATAAAGTGCATTCACATATCACAAGTACTCCCCAGTGACCCTATCAGGAATACCATAGATTTGCCTCCACTAAAATATCCAGGATGCCTCTACCAAGGATCACCTAACCGCAGATCCAGTTGCAATCCATTAGCAATACAGTGACCCCACTTGGGAACCCCTGACGTAACACAACCTGAACCCAACAATGTTGCTCCAACTTATGCCTCTAGTGAGTTTTGCTTGGGTATTTTTCAAAACGTTATGCCATTTTCCCACTGGCAAAATTTACAGTAGTCTTATGCTCTAGACCATAACAAGTTCCTTTTATTTCCTATTCTCTGTTATGCTGCTTACTAGAGATGGGATTTCAGATTCGCTTAGAACCAAATCGACCTCAAAATGGCTGATTCAGTTCTCCCAAAATTTCAGTTCTCGATCTGGTTGTGGGCAATTCTGTTTTTTTGCATTTATTTCTTTTCCTGTTTTTTTCAATGCAAAAGAAATGGTGGAGAAAAATCAATGCAAAAAAAATGAATCCGAAACTGAATCTAGAACCGAAATTCTTGGAGAACCAAATCCAAAAAAAAAAAAACCTGAAATTTTCCCCCGAGTCCCATCTCTCCTACTTATTCCTTTGAAACACTTCAGGGACTTCTGCAGGTTATAAAACTGGCACCAAAAATCTGTTCTTTACTTCAGATTGTGCAGTTCTACAGCTTTAAGAAAAAAATCCAAATGTGTATTCAGTAGAAAGTCACTCAGCTTCCAAAGTCCAGTACACTGGCAGTGTCATGTTCCTCCAAAGCAAAGGGCATAGTACTCCATGAAAAGCAGGGCTGTAATTGGGAGAAGTATTCCAAGACAACTCAAGTGCATGGAAGCACTACAGAGGCAATGCATTCAGCTCTTCTCAGAGGTAGCACCTCCCGGTTGCTTGGCAGTAACACCCTGACTGAGTTAAATACAACATCCATAGACTCTTAAAGGGAGTCCCATTCCATTCTTCTGCTGGCTTCATGTTTACCTGCCCACATTTCACTCTTAGCCATGGGAATGGATTATATTAGTTACGCCCATGTATCCTTGGCTGTGCTAATGTGATCTACTCAGTGTCTTTTATTAATGGACCATTCTAAATTCCCAAGCATAGAATTTTGGGCAGAGAAAAATGAGAGCAGTGCTACCATGCTGGCAGTGGCTATGTCATACTTTGCTGCATAACATGTGCTGCTTTTTGCATTCATTGGGGCCGATCCCAAGTCCAGCGTGTGCAAACCACGCGAACCCCCTTACGGGGACATTGTAGCATGCAGAAGCCGTGTGGATCTATGCAGGATCTGTGTATTCAGCATGCACAGGGGGGCTGGGATTGCAACCATCAACAATGTGCTGTAACTTGCTCTGACATTTATGGTACAGAGAGTGAGACCCATACCATATCAATACAGATGCAAAACATGAAAGCTGGTGGGTTAATTTTGGCACCTAGATTGCCTGTGAAATTTATGCTTCATTAATGGATGCCTAATGCATATAATATACATATTTTAGAATTGACCTCATCTTAGTCAACAAGTTTGGCTAACTCCCTGAAGATAAAATTACATAAGGAGAGATTAGAGAATTTTGCTGATTGTATTTTCCATTTCTACGAAATTACTTTGTGTCTGTGTAGCTGTGTTTCAACCTCCTTATTTAAGGGAGGGGGTGTTTTGTTTTGCTTTTTAAATGCTCTTATAGCTTGCAAGTTAAACTAGTGTGTAGAGAAAGGGAAAGGAGTACAATTTCCTTTCAGATTAGAGCCAGTGTTTCTCCAAAATCTTAACAGGCTGGTTTTTGCCATAAGATCAATGCAGCTCAACCCTCCACCTGCAAAATGAGCTCATTGTCTATGTATTACTCTCACCCTCTGCCAACCCGAGTAGTAAGACTCCTGGGGATGGTTCTTGGTTCCTGAACCTGCTACTCCCCCACATTGTAGAACTGCGCACTGCTGCCAAGACACCAGGCCAGGTATTAAACGCATTTTTGTTTCTGCTATTTTCCAGCACACATAGGGCCATATTAAAGTAAAGGAAACTTGGTTAGAATCAAAGAGAGCTGAGGATGTCTACAGACTTTTTTTAATCTAATGGGGGAAATGTCACTAAAAGAGGACCTATCCCACCTAATCCTACCCATAGGCACCCAAATCATTGTCTCTGCTTGGAAAGAAAAAACCTTTGGAAAATATTTATTTAAAAAATTCTTACTGTCTCGCCCCTCCTGCCACAGGGTTAACATATAAAATATATGTTAACCCTAGTTGCCGCCCTGTACTGTAGCCAATTGATCTTTGATCTGGAAGAGAGAAACACTAACTTTTGGCAAAATATAGTGTTTCTCTCTTCCAGATCAAAAATCAGTTCAAACGTTCCAGATCCTGTGACCCAAACACTGTGAACCCCTTCAGCAATTTGGAACAATCATTCTTTTGGGGGTTCCCAAGCAGCAACATTAAGACTTTGGAGAGAGCAAGTGCATTTTGAGGAATAACCTGGAAACCACAGTTGAGGACGAGAGTGCTGTTTTTAATTAATCTGAGTAAAACGAGTGAACAGGAAAGTCAAGTCCCCATAAAAGCAATTTGGCAGAGAGGGTTAATGCTGGGGTTTATAGATCTTGCAGGGAAAAATGAAAAAAGCTACTTGTAGTTTTCTAGAGTTAAAATCTCCAAGTGCCTCACATATATTGTTTTATAAACAGCCAGTAGGGGTGTGCATGTCATTTTCATTATATCAATAACGAAAATGAAATTTGTCATTTTTGTTATTGTTATTGCAATAACAAAAATGACAGAAAATAATAACAAAATCAATAATGATAACAAAAGTTGTTGTTGGTTTCATTATTGACTAGCAGCCTGGCAGGTGTTTTTTGGAGGGAAATGTGGCTAGGGGAGGGGGGAGCAGACATCTTGGAGCCAGAAACAGTGTTGAACTGTTGAACTGGGCTTGTGACGGGAGGGGAAGGACCTGATAGTTGTAATTGCTGGCCAATGAGCAGTGCAAGCAGGTCCCAGGCCCTGGCAGCTGAATGACACCCTGTGATTGCTCAATGCCTCCTGCCTCCCAGAACCAATCAGGGGAGCTCTGGGGGAGGGCACTACAACCCTTTATACTGCAGGGCTGGGCTGCTTGACTCTGGTTCTATCACATGTTAGCTATTGCTCTGTCAGGGTGCATTTGCAGAATCTACCGGTGCTTGCACTAAAAATCCTCCCATATATATCCCTACCACCTTACCTTTCCAATCCTTATTCCTTACCCTTACATGTTACCTTTTTCCTTCCCCTGCCTTTCTCCCCCTGTACACATATAGAGATAGATAGATATAGGTAGTATAGTTTATATATTAGATGACAGATCTAGACTAGAGATAGATTAGAGATAGTGGATATACCTGAGTTTTCCTTTTCCCTTCCCCTGTCTGTCTCCCCCTGTCTGTATATTATATAGATATAGATATTAGTTGTATAGAGAGAGAGATTAGATATTTAGATACTAGGCTGTTTTGTTATTCCTATTCTATATTCCTAATATGTATTTTTGTATTTTATTATTTATTATTATTATTATTATTATTATTATTATTATTATTATTATTGGCAAGCATTTATATAATGCCAGCAATGTACCAGGCACTTTACAAAGTAATGGAATAGACATGGTCGCTGCCCTGAGAGATGGGGAGTGGGAGACGAAGGAAGGGGAACAGAGCGAGAGACAAGGGATGTAATTCACGAAGATGCGAGGTCCCAGGTGCAAATGCTTGGCTTGGTTACATCGAGAATGATGGCTGGCTGGTCTGTGTGGTGAGGATATGAGTACACAGACCTCAGGTAACAGATTGTACTGAACCTAGTATACATAGGTTAGTTTTAGCTTAGATTCTGTGTGTGTGTGTGTATAAACTAGATATTGTGTGTATGCCAACACCAAAAACACAATCGTTTGAAATAGGTACCAATACAAAAAACGACAACGATAACAAAAAATGATGTTTCGATATTAACAAAAATGACACATTTTAATAACAAAAATGATAACAAAAAACAACATGGAGCCCTGGTGCACACCCCTAACAGCCAGGAAATGAACGTTGGATAGAGCTAGGCCGCTGTCATGAGTCAAGCAACCAAACTAGGGATTTCCCCAAAAACCAAAGACAGCAATGGGAAACAGTAAAAGAATCCTGAGACCTGATAAGCACCTTGAGAATGTGCAGATAGCTTCTATACATTACTACAGTGGCAGGAGGTTAGTAAAAACATTTTGCACAGTCCTACCTGGTACTAATATATTCCTTCAACAATCAGGGCTGGATTCCAATCCCCTGTCCATCCATTTTATGAACTAAAAGTTTTCAAAATAACTAGATGACTTAGGAATATAAGGACATGATCCTCCAAGTAGGCACCACTGGTGCTGGCATTTAATGTGGGCATGACTCCCATGAAATGAGATTCACAACCACACAAATTGCTGCTAGTGCCTGTGGTATTCCCTCAGCAGATTGTACCATAAATCTTATTTTCAAAAGTGGTTGGGAAAACTCAAATCCCATTGATTTTGTAGGCAGTCCTAAAAGTCTTCCATCCATACTAGGGACAGAGGGTAACAGTACCCTTCTGCTGGAGCATTGTGTTCTTACAGAGCCATTGCTGAGCTGACCCTTGGAAAAATCCCTTCTTTTGGGTGTCTACAGCCACACGAGATGTCCTGTGCAGTCTACCACGCCTTGGGCAGTCTTGACCCAGTCTGGGCAATTGGACCATGTGATGCAGTGCATTGTGTGGCTGGCTGCTGCCAGATGCACCCCTGCTGTGTAGTGGGGTGAGCAGCTGGCTGCTACTTGCTGTGTCCTCAGGAAAAGTCTGAGGACATGTCACAGAGCAGCCTTACCCTCATCTGGGGTAAGGCTGCCCAAGGCATGGTGGCCCATGTACCAAGGCCCCTTCTGCCCCACTGCGTGGTAAGTTCCATAGTGGGGTGTTGAGTGGTGGGTGCTGTTGCGCGTCGTGCACTGCCATGTTACGGCCAGAGGTGGGATTTTGGTAAGGCCAGGGGATGGAGGTGGGGCAGGGTCGAATGCTCGCTCATATGGCTGGCACCTCGGCCCACCCCACACCATGACAGGTGATTGGAGAGCATCCTGCCAGCCCAGAGGCACCATGGGGTGGGGTGCGGGGTGGGACTGTCTGCCCAACTCCCTATGCTGACCTCGCAGTGTGGCTGTGGCAACAATGCTTGCATGTGTGGATCAGGCCCTCCTCAGCTCATCTGGTTGTACTGTGACCACCAAGTTAATGTTGCTTTGTTCAGTTAAACATGAATACCCAGCACATCTGGAGGAAGGAGGAATCCTGTTGAATTTGTTTCTTTGCTTTCATGGTCCGAGCTGCATTTCTGATGGCCTGCAGAGTTTATTCCTCTTGGAAGCATCTACCACTTTGCTAGGGGAAAAAGAAAATAATGCTGCAGATGCGGTCACTCTGGGCACTTTGCTTTACGGACTAGTCACTTGAGCAAAACCTCTCCACCCACAAAAGCAGGGGGTGCTGACCATAGCCTAAGAGTGTATCCTCAGCATGGACTTTTCTGAATGTACATCTCGACATTAACACACTTTAGCCACACTATTGTTCTCACAATGCAGTCCGAAATTTAATTAGGAATAGATACAAATATTAAATGTTATACCTTAGCTTGTTCTGATTGTCTGATACTGGTTCTTTTCAAAGCAGCTACTCTAATATTTTTCATCCAGAGATCCATGGAAGTGTCTTATACATTAAACATGATACCTTTTATCAGGAGTGTAATTAGGTTGGAATGGGCCCTTGTGCAGAAAATGAGATGGGGTCACTCCCATCCAAGTGGCAGTGGGTAGAGCTCTGTCAGGGAGCATGCCCCCCCCCCAGGCTTGTGACCCCCCAGGCCAGCCGCACCACCTGCCCCTATTATATCTAGGATGGGACTTGCGATAGATTTCTGGATTCAGATCTGTTGCGGATTTGAATTTAAATGTTTGTGGGTTTTTTTTAAAGGATTTGTACTTTGGATCCATATTTTTTTTTTAAAAAAAAAAAACTTTAAAAATTCTTTGTGCATGTACAAAATAGCCACCCCTTAACCAAAATGGCACCAATTCTATTACCACCATTTTGGTTAAGTGCAGCAGCCATTTTGTGCATGTGCAAAACAGCCTGGTGGCCACTTGCATGTATGCAATGTATTTTTTAAAGATGTTTGACATTTTTAATAGGAATCTGTAATATGAATCTATAATCGGTATGGTGTTTTCAGATTAATTCCTAACTTCATTTTTTTTACAGTTATGGATTAATCCAAATCTTTAACATCCATCCCTAATTATAGCTACACCCTTGCCTTTTATTAAAAGAAACACAGACGTTATATTGCAGTGCCTAGTTGGGACCAAATTTATCAATCACAGAACGAAATGGTCTAACAGCCAAGTGCATCAGTTCTTAAACTTATAAAAAAGAACAGATACTTGTAATTGTAAGACCAATCTTGTAAAACATCAACCAATCTTGAAGGTTTTGGGGTGTGTGGAGATCCTTTCAAAAAAGGAAGGGTGTCCTGGCTCTTTTAAACTGTGGCCTGCACATAGTGCATATAGCAGCAATAGGGTACAAACTTAATCAAATTTATCTTGGAATGTCATTTCAAGTCTTTAAGGTAGGCAGGATATATACATCCCTCAATAATATTCATTATGTACAAAGGATAACCAATCACAACACTCCGCACTATTTAAGATATTTAATTCTTTTTCCTAATTATGTTACCGGACAAATTTAACAATGGCCTATTTTCTGCCAATGTCACTAGGAAGATCTGTAATAAAATTTGTCACAATTTGAGTCCCCTCTGACTAATGGCTTACTCTTGCTCCAAAACCTTAACTTTTCATTCAATTGATGTACACTGTTTGTTTTTGTTTATTTGTTTAAAAAATCATGATTAATCAATGCTAGTGAAATGAGAGGTTCAAAATTCTTATGGTGAGACCCCAAGCATAGAATTCTTCCATCCCAAACAAGAATATCTGAATACTGGCAAATAAATTACATTACCTGCATTTTATTCTAGAAGCTACATGAACACCAACAGGGGCATAGCTAGGTGGAAATAGGCCCTAGGACAGAAGGTGGAATGCCCCCCCAACCCCATGGGGCACTCCACTCCAGTATGCATACATATGCATTGGGCTGCAACTAGGTCCCAGTGCTGCACCCCGAACACCTAGGGTAATTTTAGATATGACAGGCCCCGAGGCCAGCCACACTCAATCACAGACTGGGATCCATTTCAGATCCTGGTCAGGAATCAGTCCGGCTGTCCATCAGATGTGCCAGCCTGATTCCTACTGGGGATCGGGGAGAGGGTGTGGCTGTGCGGCATGACGTGCGGCCGCACAGCCCCGCCCCCCAGGCTCCCCTGGCCACCCACCCTCCAGGAGATGAGTGGGCGCAGCAGCCAATCCAGCCAATGCGCCCAATCTCGTCTCATGGCTGGGACCATGGTCTGGGCAGGCTGAAGGTAACAGATGTTACCTTCGACCCTTTCCGGATCATGGCCACCGTGACCACAGTTTGGGCCTGATCCCACCATGATTCTGGACCTCCAGGCAGCCAGAGGTCCAGAATCGTGGTCAATGTGATTCCCGCCAGAGATTTACTGGGGTGAACATCTGGCGGAACTCACAACAGATGTTACGGGAATCATGGCCACTACAGGGGATTTACTGTGGTTGACGGTGATATCATAACGTCTGAAATTACCCCTAGAGTAGACCATAGTTAGTGAATATATGTTACAGGAGTTCAGAATTCCTAGGGAGTATATCCCATGAAAAAATTGTATAGGCAGGGTCAGGCTGCCCACTGGACAGGGATTGCAAATAATGCCTGTATATGGTATATAATTCATCTAATATTTTCCATATTGCAGAAAATATTGTTACTCTATCTATAAAACTCCAAAGCATTATACAGAATGCTGAGGTAATGTATATAATTCATCCAGCAATGGACATATTGCCCCAATGCTACAATCATTCTATAAAGTCTACCCCCAGCTAGAGCTGAAATGAGAAACAACCACAAGGGGACATCAACATGCAAAAGGCCTAGAGTCACTGTGATAAGTGATGGAGAGAGCGACACTCCTTGCACTGCTCAAACTGACAGTTGGAAGCTCACTTCTGTGAAACAACTTTGCTTTCAAAATAACAACACACCCCCATCTATACACGAGAGAGAAATCCCCAGGTTATTAGAGGCTTTTACATAATAGGCTTTAAATAATTAGAAAGCAGGGCAAGAGGTTCTTCAGATGATTATTCAGATCGTATAGATCTCTATTTTTGTCAATTCATTAGCATTTGGCTGTTTGATCAAAGCAGTAAAGAGATAAATAGGCTCATCTTCGTATTTTGCAAAACAGGAAATGTGGTTTGTCCATTGACAGTGGAGCAACTATATATAAACCTTACAAAAGATTATAAACATTAGAACAGAAATCTCACCTGTCTTCAAAATAGGAATGCAGAGCATTGAAGGTACTGGAATTTTGTGGGTTTTGTAACATTGTCCTGAATCCAACAATTGTTCATTTAAGACGAGAACTTTCATTTATGTTCATTCTCCCCCCTCTTGTGGCTCATTATAAAATCACAATTGTTACTTTCCTTGCTAGCAGAAATGGGCCGTACTCTGGTTTATGCACTGAAAGAATAGAAAGGGAGTCCCAGAGAACATCTGCCAAAATGGGAAGATGATAACAACCAACTTAGCACACAGTAAGCACAGTAATGAGAACATTAATCAGGCTAATTGGTATTCCTAGTGTCCTCTATCATTTGTGACTGAGAGCGAATTTTATCATGACCATATTGGAATAGGTTTCTGAAAACAAGACAGAAGAACTTTTGCTGTTAACACGATACTATGAGACAATGGTGCTAGGGAAAGATTTTAGGACTGTGTCTCACAGTTTGTTTCTATTCTAATTTCTTGGGCCAGCTGGTATAACCTGAGGTAGCTTAGTTATTTAAAATCAGGGACCTGGGATCACTGCATTTTCTCCATTGAAGCGAATCAAAATATTTCAATTTAGAGTAGATCTGAATCCAACAAACCCGTTTTAGGCAAGAGGATTACTGAGCATGTTACATGAGGCTTGCTCCTGCAAGGTGCAGAGTACTCTGGTCCTGATCCATCAAAGTACTTGGTTAGGATGGGACTGTTCTAGAGTTGCCAGTTTCCCAGCAGCTTTGGCCTGAAGGAGTGGGACCAGGTTAGAAAGGGCAGAGAAACTCTATTCCACCATGCCTTTGGAGGATTGTGATGTCAGAACACTTTGAAAGGGGTGAGACTGCCTCAGGAAGGGGGTGGGAAAGCCTTCTCACCCAACCCTTTCTGACATGGCCTCATCCTCTGCTGCTCCCTGAAGCCCCAGTTTCTCCAGGTGATTCAGGCACCCCTGGACCGCCCAGAGAAATATGGGCTTCACTTGGAACCTTAGAAATGGCAGGTGAAAACCTGGAGACACTAGGCAAATCCCAGGGGGGGTGATAACTAGGGTTCCTAGTTTTCTCTTTGCGACAGAAAACCAGAGAAAACCAGAGATTTTGTATTTTTTCAGACATTTCACAGAAAATGGCAAAAACGTACAGCTTTGGGAAGAGAACACAATGAGCACGGGGCAGTGAGGAACCAGACTGGAGCTGAGGCAAAGCAACCTGAAGGCATGTGCAGTGGAGGGGCAGGGGCTCTGCATTTGGAGGGGTGCCACAGACCTCCTGTGGGTTGGGGGGCAGGGGAATTATGATGAATTGAGACAGTGGGCAGGCCGGCAGGCCTAGGCGCAGATCCAGGGAGATGGTAGGCCAGTGGCATGGCATAACCCAGCAGCAAGGAGTTCCCAGGGTTAACATCAGATGGAAGAAAACACAGTCTACATGCACATCAAGCTTAACATAAATAATTTATAAACCCAAAACACGGGGAACCATCCTTGTAAAACGCCCCAGTCACAGCCTGAGTCTAATTTTACC
>QEPC01009171.1:3564569-3575220 GCA_003113815.1 Sphenodon punctatus | reverse complement strand
CTCCCCCCTCCCACCATGTGCCCCCCCGATCTTCCCATCACAGGCCCCGCAATTTAATACTCACCATGGTGGGGCCGCCAACTCCTCTCTGCCGCCGCCGCTTCTGCATCCATCCAGGGAAGTTGGGAATGCACAGCTCTTAGCCTCCCCGAGTCCCTTCCTCCCTCCCTCCCCATGGCAGGAGGAAGGGACTCGGGGAGGCTAAAAGCTGCACGCGCGTCAGCAGCTCCCAGCCCCCTGCACAGGCTGGGAGCCAGCCTGTGCAGGGGTCTGGGAGCCTTTGACGCATGCACAGCTCTTAGTTCATACATTGGGTGCCTCTATTGGGCACCCCCGTATGAACTTTCCCCCTGTCCAGTCCCTGCAATGCAAGAGTGCCCCCTGCGGCACTCTTGCATTGCAGGGTCCCTTTATGCGGAATGGAAGGCTCTTCTAACCGCCCACTCCGCATAAAGGGAGAATGCCTCCCTTTTGACCCTGAAGGCTTCCTTAGGAAGCCTTCAGGGGGGTGGGGGTGAGTCACCGGTTGTGTGCGTGCGCGCGCATGCAACCGGTGAGAATGCACGGAGCCACCTCGAAGAACCTTGTTTAGCAAGGCAGAGACCTTCAGAAGGTCTCTGCCTCTCTAAACAAGGTTCTTCGAGGTGGCTCCGCACATTCAGTGTGATGCTGACACGGTCAGGTTTTTGGGTTTTTTTAAAGCTGCCGGAGCCTGCTGCCGGCCGGGGAAGTCCTGGGGGACCAGGAGGGGCATTGTCCCTGCCTTACTGGAGGGCCCACCGCCCCTGATAAAAATTAAAATATTGCAATAAAATGTGGTGTTCTATCTCATACCTATATATATTGTGGTAAGGGAAAGTCAACTAGCATTTATATTTAATCACAGAAAAACAGATTTTGGTTTTTTTAATCACACAATTTAGGAGGGGGGGTTTTAATCAGAGAATTTCCAATTTTTTGTCATGGAAAACTAGGAACCCTGATGATAACCATAGACTCTTAACCTGGTTGCTGGGAGGGATGAGGAAGTGGTTGTGGTTGCAGCTCCTACCTGGCCCTGCCCATTTGGAACATCATGACAACATGATGCTCAGAAAAGAGGCGTGGTCACATCAGAAAGGGGTGGGGCTGTCTTGTTTCTTTCCCTGGCTCCTCTGAAGGAGGATTCTGCCAGATCCCTTGCTCTTCGCGTGTTTAAAAGTAAGCACACTGGCTGAATCAGACAGGAGAGCCTGGTGTTTTGCAAGACTGAGTCCATATTTACCAGGTTAAGATCCAAACCTGCAAAATGCATGTGCCTGAATAACCTGTTTAAGGGGACTTTTGTCCTTAAATTTGGCACATTTTCTAGAGGCTGCAAATTTGGACTCCAATGGAACTACTCCAAAGTGGTCTATAGATTGTGGCCTTGAACTTTTATTTATTTGTTCACATTTTTATCCTGCACTTTCCATTAAGGTTCAGGGCGGGTTACAGTATACAGCGACATATGCAAAAATACACAGAATAAAACCAAATAAAATTACCTAACCCCTAATATATTAAAATACAGAAATAAAACGAAGAAAAATACCCTAACCCACAACTCCTCAAGCCCTACCCTGCCCATCAAATGACTGGCCAAAGGTCTTACATTGCTTCCAGAAGTTGAGCAGGCTTGTGCTCAGATGAAACTCAAAAGGAAGGGAATTTTTTTCCATATTAAAAGTGGAGATAGACTCAACCCAAAATCTTAGACTAAAAGCTGTAAACTTGCAGCCTGAAACTGGACTACTACTAGTAGTAGTAGTATTTATTATTGCAATTGTAAGGGTAACCAGAACTTGAGACAGGAACCTTTTGTAGATTTCAGTGTTAAATTCTGGCAACAACTGAAACAAGTAAGAATTTTGCGCTTGCTTTTATAAAAGGCAGGAGTTCATCTGTTAAATCTAATCAAACAAGCAGCACTTTCCACAATCCAAACCTGGATTCCAATCCTGGAATTTTGAAGCGCTAGAAAATTAGATCAAGTTTGGAATTTTACTACTTGATCCTGTATCTATGGCAAAGTTCCTTCTTTCTTACAGACACATATATGTGCATTGGAGCCAGCTTCTGTCATTTCCCATACTGGAGCAGGGAACACTGGAATAGGGAAGGTCAAAACACAGTGCAATAAGGACGGTATAGTGATGAATGATCCTTACCATGCCCCCACTGCTGCTCCTGCATGAGAATGGAGAACACAGTGTGGGTGGTCTGGCAGTGCTCTGTGGTAGATCTTGTCTGCCCAGTTTCAGGACCCTTCTGAACACCTTAGAAGGAGGGATAGAGTGGGGGAGGCAAGCCTAGAAACTTGCAAAGTGCCAATTGGATCTGCATAATTGCCCTGGTTTACCTGTCAAGTGCACATGCTCATTCCAAGGTCTGCAGTAAATGTAGTTCAGAGGCATGGGAATGAACTGGAGTGAATGAGCATGGATTTGCATATGGGTTTGGGGTGGGGGGAATCTTGGTGTCTTTTCTATCATGTTAATTCTGCAGCAGCCCGCGAGCAGCTAAATAAGATTGATGGATTGATAGAAACCTGTCAACCTAGCAAGCCAGAAAGACAATGAAAGAATGTCAGGACATGGGAACAAAATTAAGTTTGCAGAATTAAAACCTATTAATGCAAGCCAGAAAATTGTCATGTCAGGGCTCCTCACCCTAATGCTGATTGACAGCCAAACGGTTCCAATTCCACATGGAGCACAGACCATCACATTTGTAATCTGTTACACCTGACATCCTAGGAGCCAGAGTGCTCCGCTTAGGAGGAACGACTGCTTGTTCTATAATGTCAGCTCTGGTTTGGGATCTGCTCATTTTTCATGGGATGGAATGGGGGAGGCGGGGTGGGGGGGGGAGAAAAAACAACAAGTCATATGATCAGAGGTGTAAAATCCAGTCCCTATGCAGTGGCACTCAACTTGCCTTGAGAATCAGAGAACTGCAGGTTGGCAGCAGACTGCTTCCCTCCTGGTACATCTACTAGTAACATTTCATCTAGGGATGTGTTGTATAGAAAATAATTGCTGAAGAAAATGTATTTCTCTTATATTAGCAATAGCTACTCTCTGATGTTTACACAAATGAATAGCACAGGAGGCGAAGCAGGGAGAAACAAAACTTTTAAACCTAACATAATTAATATCTTAGGATGTCCAAGTTGAGAAAATTGTTCATTATTAATAATGAATATAATAATAATGTATCATAATAATGAATGTAATAATAATGAGAATGTATTATCATTTCTATAGCGCTTCCAGAGTTCAGTGCTTTGCAATTCCTTATCGAGCTCACCCTCACAAATACTAGGGTTATTACCTTTTCAGGTTTGACCTCCAATCTCTGGGTTTCAGCCCATCAGCTTCAGATGAAGCCTGTTTTCTTCAGGCTATCCAGGGGCACATGGATAACCTGAAACGCCTTTTTAGGGACCAAGTTTGCAGAAAACTTCCCTGTTCAGAAAATCCTATTTTGTTCAAGGCACCCAGAATCACTCATCCTCTTGAGGAAAACTATTCATTTTCAAGATGTGCCTAATGAGAGCATTAATGTTGTACTGTTAGTTAATTCTCCTAATACGCTTGGCTCCTCGTCTAAACGTTGGACCTAAATTAAATTGACACTGTCCCTTTAATTACTATTTATCAATAAATGGAGGCATTCTGGGCTTCAACTAGCTTTGGTCCATCTATATAATTGTGTGAGTCAGACCACAGGATAATCACAGAAAATTCCCCAGAGAAATCATGCAGTTCTGCCTGCTCTTCACCCCATAGAAAGACTGAAGGGAAATGTAATAAGCATGGAAGTGGCAGGCAAAAACAGATGTTCCCTTAGCTCTGATGAAAATATACAAGTAATTCAGCTATATTCAGTTTAGGGTGTTCAGAAATCCCCAGCTTTTCTCCCAACCTCTGCCCCTTCATCTTCCTTTTACTGATATGCTCAGGGGCCTCTGTGTATTCTGCATTTCTACCATTGGTGGAAAAAAAGAATAAATGGGTCCCTGCTAATATGGGACAAGATCACTTTATACAACCTAGCTGAGTAAACTAGAGCAGAAACAAATAGTAGATTTTGTATTTGTGGAAATTATTCCCATTTTCAGATAGCCTTCTGAAAATCCAGAGAATACCCACAACTAAACCAGATATTCACATATTTATTTGATTAATTTAGTTCAAATATTTCATTTATTTTGGTATTTGGATTATTTTGGTTTAGTTATTTTAGTCATTTTCACATTTTGGTTACTTTGTTTTGACTATTTGCACAAGCACAATAGTACCAAAATATAGTAATCAAAGTAACCAAATTGAAATGCCGGAAGTGGCTGTCTGGTGAAGCAGCATCGATGGGTATTTTCAGATGTTACGAGATCACAGTCAACCACAGTGAACCACGGTCAATCCCACGGTGGGACAAAAGCGCCCTGAATGTCTGTTCAGCGACCGCCAGATGTTCACCAAAGTCAATCCCCACCAGGGGTCAAATTCAACCACATTTCCGGAGCTCCAGCCCAGACCATCGCCGAAAACGTGGTAAAAGCGATTCCCAATGGAAAACAAAAAAAAGGAACGTCTGAATGGCAGCCACTGTCTGGAAGCAAGTAAAATGATTCCTAACTGGGGACAAAGCATGCAATGTCAATGCCAGGCAACCAGCAACAACACAGGCTGCGGAGGGAGATTTAAAGGGCACACAGCAGCAGGGAAACATGGTGGGATGGAGCGAGGTAGAAGGGAGAGGAAAGCGGTGGGAGAGAAAGAGAGCGAGGGAAGAGGATGAGAAGGTGGAGGAAGTGCAGGTGGAGGAGGAGGTGGTCGTGCTGCAAATGGAGGAGGTGGAGGGACAGCAGCAGCAGCCGGGTTGGACCACCCCGGGGACAACGACCGGGCCGGGGAAGGAGGCACCCTGGAAACGAGTAAGGGGACCGAAAGGGAGGGTACCCGGCGGCACAGGGGCACCCAGGGTGGGAGAGCCGGCCGGCCAGCAGGACGGGTGGCAGGGGCAGGCCGCGGGACAGGGGCAGAACAACAACCAATCACCACCCCTATGCCCCACAGACATGGAAACGGGCCTGGGAGGAGACAGACGCAGCCCAGGCAGAGGAGGAGCAGGAGGAGGAGGAAGAGGAACTGGAGGGACCATGGGGGAAATGGCCCTACCACAGAGGGGGGCAAGGGGGGCTCAGGAAGACCCAGGATTTTATCTGCATCTGGGGGACCCTGGAGCATCAATTGGAGTGCGCACTCAATCAGCACAATGAACACGTGTTCCGGGAGATCTTGTGCGAAATGGAGGCGGCGGGGCATCACAGGGCCATGGCACAGTGCCGATCAAAGGCCAAAGAACTCAAGAGGGGGTACAAGGCCATTTGGGACAACAACCAGCGATCCGGGCACAGAGCCCAGACCGCCCCTTACTATGATGCCCTGGACCGCATACTACACATGAAGGGCTCAATAGTAGCCCCATGCCTTGTGAGAAGTGCCGTGGTGCAGGGCAGGGAGCGGGCCGATGTATCCCCTCGCCACCCCCCAAGAAGGCACTGGCTCCAGCAGTCCCCCCCCAGCACCAGCTCAGAGAGCCCCCACCCCCTGGCAGGACAGGACAACTCCGAGGCCGGCACACTGGTCACCCTCAGCCAGTGGTCAATGGGGGACCCCAGGTACATGGAGGGGCCAGCCTCAGAGGGATTGGAGACAGACATTGAGGGTAAGTGAGCAAGTGGGAGGGGAGATGGTCCAGGGGTGAAGTGGGGGAGGAGGGGGCCTGGCCAGGGGGCAGGCCCCGTCCATCCCATATGCCCCAGGCCTCCGAACAGGGGGCCCTGGGGGCCGCCAGGGCACACCTGCAGCCCTCCTCCACCCACCCATGCATATCCCCATAGGGCACGGCATGGCCCAGCACCAGAGACAGGAGGGTGAGGAGTCCGGTGGGGAAAAGCCCTGGAAGCAGCTGGAGGGCCCAGGTGAGGAATACTGGCAAGAAGGGGGGGCCAGAGAGGCCGGGAGAGGGTCCCAGGTCACACGGGGTGGGGGAACGGGCTTCTGGGGAAAGCCGGGGGATGGCTGCCAAGCTGGGGGGGGCCACACACACCCAGCCATGTCCCCGGCCAGTGGGTGGTCAGCCAGGGTGGCTAACCACCACTGTCTGTGTATTCTACAGGGCAGCTCAAGGGGGCCCAGAAACCCGGGGTCGTGCCCCCAGCACAACGAATGAGGGAGCACTGGCCATGGGTACGGCGCCAGAGGGAGGACCAGACAGAGGACATAGTCCGCTCCACCACAGAACAAGGGGAGCAGATGATAGTGAACATGGATCGCATGGAGGCGGCCACAGAGCAATCCCTGCAACAGGCGGAGGCAAGGGACTGGAGGCTCCAGGTGGAGGTGCACCGGGAATGGAGACGGGAGCGCCGGGACCACAGCAGGCCAGTGGAGGCATTTGGGTGGCTGGAACAGGCCATCGAGGGGATGATGTGGGAGCATTCTGCAAAAATGGATAGGTCCCATGACATCGGGACCTCGCTGCTCCTGCACGCTGGCACCATGAGTGCCTATGTGATGGCAGCCACCCCGCCAAGCACCCTTCCTGCCTGGGCCTCGATGCCCAGCCCCGTGGCACCCCCACCACCTCCCCAACTGGCCCAGCCTCTGCCACACCAGCTGGGGCCGCGCATCCGACTCCCAGTCCCTGTAGGCCTATGGAGGGAGCAGCCACCTGGGAGGGGCTCAGGCCCCGGGTCCTCCCTCCCTCCCACCACTGCCTGCCCCTCCGAACACTGAGGCCTCCCAGGACACCATTGGGGACACGGACAGCAGGGGGGAGGGGAGCTCCCAGAGCTCCGCGGTGCCCACAGGGAGGGCAAGGGGGATGGTCCCAGAGACATGGGGGATGGGGTGGAAGGGGAGGAAGGGGGAGGGAGGTCTGAGAGAGAGGGTATGTAACCTGCATGGTGGGGGGTGGAGGTGTAGGGGGCACGTGTACTTGGGTGAGATAATAAATGTCTGGGCACCAGTACTTCCTCCCTCAGTCTGTTCATGGGCCCGGGGGTGGGGGCGGGCCGATGGTCATAGAGGGGCTTTCCCAGGGAGCCAGTGGGGGCCCCAGGGTTGTGTGGTCAGGGATTAGCGCCCTCACGCCTCGGCCTCCCGGCTGATATGCCTGGCCAGGGCGGCATGAATGCGCTAGGCATACTGGTACTCCCTTGAGTTGTCTATGTTCACATACAGAGGCACAGGTCCATGAGGGTGACGAGGCATGGGGTACTCGAGGGCTGCCCCATCGGTCTCGCACACGTTGTGCAGCACACAGCAGGCACCTATCACCAGGGCTGAGGTCTCCACTGTGTAGTCCAGCTGGCCAGTGAGGTTCCTCCAGTGCTGCTTGAGGGCCCCAAAAGCCTGCTCGACCACGGTCCGTCTTGCACACAGGTGGGAATTGTACAGCGCCTGCACCGGGTACCTGGTGACCGGGTATACCTTCATCAGCCACCGGGTGAGGGGATAGGCTGGGTCCCCCAGGATACAGGGAGACATCAGCACCCCCTCGATCTGGGTCATCCCCATGTTCACAAAGTCCCCACGGTAAATCTGGGCATAGAAGGGGGAGATGGTCATGATCCGGGCATTGTGGCTGCACCCAGAGTTGCCCGTGAAGATGTCTATGAACTGCCCCCAGTAGTCCACGACAGCCTGCAGCTGCAGGTAGTGGTAACTGTGTCTGTTGACATACTCCGTGGCCTCTCCAGTGGAGGGGCGGAGGATCTCTATGTGGGTGCCATCCATGGCGCCCATGTAGTTAGGGGACCCTCCAGCCACGAAGCCAGCCATCAAGGCCTCCTAGTCCACCAGCTGGATCACTCGGTCCAGGAGAACACCCTCCACAGTCTCACATACATCCTGGAGGTTACAGGCAACTGTGCTCACCCCGACACCAAAGTGCTGTGAGACGGATCGGCAGGAGTTGGGCATTGCGAGGGCCCAGACTCCGATGGCCACCTACTGGACCATGGAGCTGGGAGTCCTCATGGGGGTGTGCTGTCGCTCCAGCCAGGGTATGAGCAGCTCTGCAAGCAACAGTAGGATGAGCTTGTCCATCCGAAAGTGCGCCCTCCAGGCAGCCTCATCCCACCAAGCCAGCGCCCGGGACCACCACCCGTGTGCCCGCTCTGTGACCCATACCCACCGGGCAATGGGCATTGTGAGCTGGGCAGCACACCCCATGGTCTCCCTTCACCATTGGAGGTGCCTGGCTGCCACGCAGAACACAGCAGCCCTGTTCCAGCTGTGAATCAGGGCCTGCCAATCCATCCTGGACACCTGCTGGACCCTGAGCTGGGCCAGGGAGTGCCTGCAGTCATGGTGGGATCACCGGGCCCTAGCCATGCTCCAGGCCATGCCAACCCACAGGCGGGCACACAGGTGCACCTCTGTGGTCAGGAGGCACAGCTGATCGGTGTTCGAGTGGTACCACTTGGCATAGAGCACTAGGTGTATCCTGCAGGTTCCCAACTGGTCTCGCTCCATGGTGCCGGCTGGCCCCGGTGGGGTGCTTCCAGCCCCTTTATAGCCTGGGCCATGTGTAGGCCCGCCCCCGGGTCATGACCCGATGACTGGGCGGGGGTACCCGTGTCAGCCCGCCCCCCCTCATCTAGCCCGGGCAGCGCCTGGTAGGCGGGAGGGCCAGGGCGGCAGGGCAGCCCATTGGGCACACCTGCTGTCCCTGCATGGGGCCTTGCGCATGGACCAGCGTGTGCCTGGGCATGCTGGTGGCAGCTGCATTCCTGCTGTCATCACCTCACACCTCTCTGTGTTGGCAACGTTGTGTCCTCACCGGCCTGATTAGTGTGTCATCTGTCCTGTCTGTGTGCTCTGTTCCTGCAGCTGTGCTGGGTCCACACCCCATGCCTTGCTCGTTTGCCATGCCTTGTTGCGACCTGTGGCCTTATCTCTTGGCCTTGGGGCTCCCTTCATCCCCTCCCACCCCTCCGGGGACTGTGGGCCCCCCTTTTCGTGCTGTCAATTCCCCTGGCTTGCTGGACCATGGCTCGCTGCACTTCCACCGGGCTCCCGGCCCCCATGGGGCCCCCCATACGTGGACCTTCCGCGAGACCATGGCCCTGTGCGATATGTCGCATAACTTGGCAGTGCAATTGCTCCTGAGCTGCCCGGACAGCCTGCCGGGTACCTATGCAAGCCTGAGCTCTGGCCTTTGTTACTGTGGCTATGAGGCGAGTGCCCATGATTGCCGGCTGCATGCTGAGACGCTGGGGCTGCTTCCCTTTCCCGATGGGTGCATTTCGGAGATGAGGTGCTCACATGTGGGGTAGTCTGCGGCGGAGACCGTGTCCACCTTGTCTCTGTGCAGCCTGGCCGCCTACATGGTCTGTCTGGCGAAGGGGGGCCCTGCCTTGGCCGTATCCTACTTTGGTTGCATTCACGGGGCCCATGGGTACCAGTGCTCTCGTGGGGCGGTCTATCACCGGCTGTTGGAGCTCGGTCACCTTCCGTGGCCCCCTGCTGCTGACTTCTGCTTGTCGGAGCCCACCACAGCGGAGCTGTCAGCGCTGTCGGGTGTGTGGTCCCATTCCAATGTGCAGTTGGGGCTCTCCATGCAGGATCTTTTCGAGGAGTACTACCTGGTTGCCCACCACATATCTGTGCTGGGGTACCGCTGGGGCATGCTTCATTGGCTGCACTTCATTCACCTGGTGGGACACCCGGCCCCTGGCCTCCACATGGCCCCCTGCAGCTTACTGTGAGACCCCCTGTGCCTTCTGGGCCCTGGTTACTGGCCCCGCTGTGAGCTCCTACCTCCACCCTGCTGCCGTAGTCTGCTGTCTGCTCCCTTCTTGATGTCCCACCCATGCTGCTGTGCTGACTGATTCCCAGGGTTCCGCTGCCCCTGCCTGTGGCTCCGCAGCCCTACCAGAGGGCCTCCCAGTCTGCCTCTGCAACCGTTGTTCCCCTCCATGGCTGCCTTCTCTGGTGTCTGGGTCCAGCTCTCTGAAGCACCCCCCGGCTCCCCTGGGTGCTGCTGACCATCCGCATCCATCTGTGCTCCCTCATGTGCCCCAGCCCCCCTAGGGTGCCTGTGTGACCTCGGGGTTCTGGGGCCCTTGGACTGCACCTCCTGGCTACCTCCCAGGGGGGGGAGTCATGCCTTTGGACTGGCTGCATGGCTCCTGCTCTCCTGCCTCCCCTCCATGGCACCCTCGCCAGTGCTTGGGGTCTGTGTGTGCCTCCTGGACCATGCCCAGGCCACTGCCTATTTCATGTGGCCTCCCCCTGTGCCTGTACCATGTGACCTTTCAGGGTTCCCCCATTCCGGGACTGACTGTGTTGCTGTGTTGCCCATGTGGGCTGTGCTGTTGTTGGGGGTCTGGATGCCATTCCCCATGCCTGCCCCTGCCCTTGGGTCATTCCCCCCACAACTTCCCTGTCCCGCTGCCCCCCTGTGCCCATTGTGCCATGTGTGTTGTCTGTCCCACTGTGTCCCCCTTTTCCTTCCTGTCTCGTATGGGTGTGTATGGGCCTGGTCATGTGTTTGTACTGTGTGTTCCACTGTGCCCTCATTGTCTCTGTGCCTGTTGTGCATGGTACCTCAG
>QEPC01009171.1:3530187-3541839 GCA_003113815.1 Sphenodon punctatus | reverse complement strand
CACACACACACACACACACACACACACACACACACAGAGTACCCCTTTGTGGAGCCTTTTCCGGATCCCACCCCCCCCCTTCGCCTACCTTACTTTCACTTTCCCAGCTGCCACTTGTAATTTTCCCCTTTAGAAATCCTGCCAGACAGACCACGGCTGTACTTCTTTGTTTTTGTGTAGCAATAAACTTGTTGTTATTGGACACCTCTCTCTCTCTCTCTCTCTTTCTATTTGGGGAAGGTACATAAACTGCCAATAGCACGTACTGTCCTCAGCCTGATCCTTTTGACACGTGGAGACCCCAGTTTAAGTAATTAAGCTAATTCTCCTCTGTAGTAGAGGAACGGTGATTATTGGGGTACATTGCCTCGAGAGGTCATGAGTGGGAGGGGGTCTCCTGTTAACAGCTAGGCCGCCGGGAGCACATCACACCAGTGCTCCGATCTCTGCACTGGCTGCCAATAATCTTCCGGGCTTGATTCAAAGTATTGGTTTTGACCTATAAAGCATTACACGGCCTGGGTCCTGCCTACTTGCGAAATCGCCTCATTGCCCGGGTTCTAGAACAGCCCCTGCGGTTGTCCAGGGGCATCATGTTGGAGGTCTCCCGGGTTTCCTGGAGGACCACAAAGGCTAGGGCATTCTTGGTGGCTGCACCGCGCCTTTGGAATTCCCTCCCGGTGGGGGCCCGTCTGGCCCTGGACCTCCCAGCCTTTCACAGGAACTGTAAAACCTGGCTGTTCTGGCAGGCATTTAGTGAGGGAGAGGGGTAAGGGTTGGAAGGGGGGGAGGAGATTGGTTGGGGTGGGGTTTCTTTTTCTTTTTTTTACTATTACTATTATTATTGGAGGATGATGCTCTACTCTGTTTTATTCAGTTTTATAAGATTTTATATATTGTATATTTTATGTATCTTGTTAGCCACCCCAGGCTGCCTGTGGCAGGAGGGGCGGGGTATAAAACTTTTTAAATAAATAAATAAATAAATAAAAGTTGAGCTCCTTTGTTCGTTTGCTGCAATATGCTGTATCACAGACGTTTCCCAAACTTTCTGGAGTAGCAATCTCAATCGATATTTGAGATGTCAGGCTTGGCATGTCTTTGTTGTTGACTGGGGTTTTGAGATTATAATTTAAACCTCAAAATGGGATGACAGACAAAAATTTGGGGAACCGCCCCACAAACAAGGCATGGGTAACTCCTTTTAAGCTGCATTTTGTTAAATAAATTGATGACCTCTTCTGAGGATTTTCCTCTTTTGAAAAACAAAGCCAGCAGCTCCGTGACTGTTGTGTGATTTTTAGCCTTAAAAATGCACCAATTGATTTTAGTGAAATAATTTTGTGAAATAATACTACTGCTCTGTTAAAATGGCACTTCTATGGTAATAAATGTGATGTATTCATTATCACACATATGGCTAGATAGCTTAGATATGCCTAACTCACCTTTATGCTTCTCTTTTTTTCCCTGAGTCAATGTATACTAGGATTGTGGTTCTGACCACAGAAGGAATAGGGTAGTCACCTGTCACAGGAACGAAAACTAGCCAGTGTTGAATTGCATAAATGTTCATGTGATAATTTACGCAAATTTTAAATAACCCATTGCCTTAACATAGGAACTAGCCTGCACATAAAACTGACAATGACAACCAGTTTGTCCATGAGAAGATTGGCAAGGTGGTAGCCCTAAGAGGAATTGCAGAAATCATTTTTCCAATACGTCCTCCCCACCAACAACTTGTGGGAGCAGGAGAAGAAATTCAAAGGTTTGGAACAATGCGAGCCTAGCTTAGTGTCCCCTACCCTTAAGCCAGAGAAGCTGAGGGGTAAGAGGGAAATTCATAGAGATGAAACAAACAGCAGAATAACTGCTTGTGTTTTGTTTTGTTTTTCAATTTTGAGCAGGTTGTAGTCTACCCAAATGACATTCATCAAAACCTTTGAGCAACCCATTTTTCACAGTTTTGGTTCATTCATTTCATCCATTTTTGATTTGTTTTTTTCCAGGAACAATGAAAATGAGTGGTGGGAAATGAATGATAAAACTGGATTTGACTAGAACGAACCAATCAAACTGGACAAACCAAACAAACTGAAATTACTAAAACAGGTAACTGATCAAATATGGAACAGATAGTATTCTGTTCACTATTTGGTTTGTTCCGATTCACTGGGTGTTTTCAGACGTGACGGGGCAGCTTCGTCCCTTCACGGAAACAACCCTGAGATTCCCTGCCGGGATCACTCTGGCACAGCCAACAGACGTGCTGAGGAATCCCGGTGGGGAATCGGGGAGGGGGCGGGGCTGCGTGGTGCAACGTGCGGCCGCACGGCCCTGCCCCCTCCATGCTCCCTCGTCGCCTGCCCTCTGGGGAGACTGGCGGGCACCGCAGCCAATGCGGCCGCAGCACCTGCCCAAAATGACCACAGGACGGAATCCCGGTGGGGATTCCGGGCTGTGATCCCCATCCAGACGTGACGGGCCCCTTCATCCCTGCCAGGAATCACCTTCACCACGCGATCGGCGCCGGCACCTCAGATTCAGCCGATCGCATGGTGAATGTGATTCCTGGCGGGGATCAAGCGTGGTAAACATCTGGGGGGGAACTTCCGGTTTCCCAACAGACGTTACAGGACCATTCCCCACCACAGGGAATTGACTGTGGTTGAGCGTGATCTTGTAACGTCTGAAAATACCCAATGAGTTTGCTCATTTTGGCGAGTACTTGTTTCAGCTCTGGAAATACCGTAACATATATAACTCTTATTCATAAATTGTTATGATTAGAGAAGGCTATCATGATCATCTAATCATAACTTACTGCATGGCACAGGCCATAGACTTTTACTCAGATGCTCCAGGCTGTTACCAGTCTATTACTTCTGGTTGAGCTACAGCACCTTTTAGAAAGACACTTTGCTATAAAGATTTCAAGTGACAAGAGGAGACACTTCATCCAGGGTGTCACCATAATTATTTTCTTCATGCGTGTGTGTGGCCACACCAGAAATGGACACGGGGAAGAGGCTCTTTTGTGCCCTTTCTCACAATGCCCCATGCCCTGTGGAATGTTGTGATGTCACAACCCTCCAAAGGGGATGTGGTTCTGTCGGAAAGCATTGAGAGAACCCTTTTGTCCCACTCCTTATGGGGAGTTGTGATTAGAGCAAGTTGGGCACACTGTCAAATCTGGGATGCCCAACTCACCCTGGTTGTATTTGAGCACCAATTGGTACCTGAATGTGACCTGACGGGCTCCCGAGTTCCCCAGACTGACTCACCGCACTGCTCAGCTGCTGCTCCTCTAGTCCGGTTGCTGCTTGCTGCTCCCTGCGTGCACCCCCTAATGGGTCCCCCTACCCATATCAGGGTTGCGTATGGATCCTGTACATACCCCATTAGGGGGTTGCATACAGGTGGGAAGAGGCCTCCTCACTCCCCACTCTCCACTCAAAAAAAGCCAAGAAGTCCCCAGCTCAGCTGAGCAGCATGTTGGGCTGGGGAGGAGCAGGGAGCAGCAACCAGGACCTGAGGAGCAGCAGCCCAGCAGCAAAGTGAGTCAGCCCAGCAAGCCATGACGGGTGCCGGGATCAGTGTTCTGGGACACAGCAGTAATACCAGCATTTTTGGGCACTGGGTACCCGATGGGGGGCCAGATATCCCATCAAGTGCTCACTCACCTCACTGGGGGTGCCTGAAAATGTGAGTATTACCCAACGGTGGGAAATGTGTTACCCACTGCAGCTCTAGTTGTGATGGGAGATACAGACAGAGAATCAAGAGTAGAGGAAGCCAATCTTTAACCATGGAGACTAATTCATCACTGGAACAATGTAATGAGAGATGCGGGCATGATCACTGGGAGGAAGGAAGGACAAAAAGGAACATTTCCCCTCCCCCCCCCACACATCCCTGGTCCTTTGATTACATTGTTCCAGTGATGAATTACTCTCCATGTTAAAGATTGGCTTCCTCTACTCTTGATTCTCTATCTGTATCTCCCATCACATTTTTAAAAAGAGGAAAGTATCATCACTACCTCCATTGTACGAAGAGGGAAGCTTATCAAGCAGAGATATGACTGGCTCAAATTCACCCATCAGGCTACCTCAAGCTAGGTACAAAGCACAGCTCTCCTGAGCCATAGATTATTGCTCCGTCCAGTAAGCCCGACTGCCTCTTCAGCTAGAGTAGACAAAGCACTAAATATGGAATAGAGAATTCAGACCCTCATGAAGAAAATGGTAAAAATGGTTAAAATGCCAGGAACCTTCTAACCCCAGTGTGACCCTTGTCAAACCCCACACCTCCAGCAGTCCTCATGTATTCATGGTTCATTAACGTTTCAGGTCTTTTCTGCTCTCCTGAGTGCAGTAGGAGTGTTCTGGTTTCATGGTTAATCTATAATGCACAGCTAAGGCATTACTAGCATATGGTCCATTTAACACTGCGCACACAGAGAGCTCACAACTGCTGACTGACAAGAACAAACAGGTGAGAGAAGTTTAAAAAAAGACCTTTAAATGTAAAAATTATTGCCCAGCACTCAAAGCTCTCTATCTTTGTGAGATAGAGAGCACAAGCTCCATGGGATCGGATGGGGCTTGTGCTAACAGAGCAGTAGGAAGATCAGGGCCTATATCTGGACAGAAGTAACATGTATAACTAATTTGTCTGCTCAGCGTAAAGGCTTAGTAAGATACGATGGCCTGAAAGAGAGCCATGAATGCTATACAGACTAAGGGCGCATTCTGACGTGCGCTTAAATCGCACAGCTGCGGCGGCGGCATCGTGCGATTTAAAGCACCGCGCACTTCCGGGTTGGTGTGAATGCAACATTTCCGCCTAACCCGAACTGTTGGAGTGTGGTTTGAAAAGCTGCTCCCAGCAGCTTTTCAAACCGCACTCCAACAGTTCAGGTTAGGCGGAAATGTGCACACTCACCGCATTCACACCAACCCGGAAGTGCGCGGTGATTTAAATCACATGATGCCGCCGCGGCGGTTATGCGATTTAAACACACGTCTGAATGCCGCCTAAGATATAGAGCAATGAATAGTTCCCTTCCCAAAGTGTGGTCCATGAGAGACCATAGTAAGTCATCCACAGCTGAGCTCCAGAACCAGCCAGGTTTACAGTACAGTCAAGCAGGTTTCAGTTCCCACGGGAACCAGAGCCACAGCAAACCCAAGGGGGAGGGAGAGGCTTCCCTATAGCCATCACAGGAACATGAGTCTTTTTTCCCAGTCTGTCCATTGGGCTGGCAGGGCCCAAAGCCACCACTTTTGCAGACATGGTCAGCCAGCAGTGAACATGCACTGAACTGCAGCCATCTCCAATGGGTGCACAGTGATGTGAGAGGAAATTCTGAGAAATGGCAATGGTAGAGCTGAATCAAAAACAGCCCTTCAGTCCTTGTAAGAAGTTTTTGGAATTTTAAGCATGTCAGTTGGAATTTTCGGAATGTCAGAAGGGAGATTTAAGCAGCGGCAGAATTCTGACTGAAGTTCCAAATTGGAATGATTCTGCCTTCTACTGGGCATGCGCAAAATGTCAGCACAGTGTAGGTAATCACCATTTCACACGTGCGCAGTAGAAGGTGGAATCAATCCAAGCATTCCAACAAAATGCAGATCAGATTGTATTCCAGTCTGCATTTTGATGGATTGATCAGAATAGTCTGATCCATCAAACACAGAATTTGATTTCAGCCTCAGTAAGTGGTTCTTTAGGGTAAAAAGACTGGGCATCACTGATATAGCATAACTCAGACCTCACAATAAGCAAATCCTGTGCCACAGCTGCTGAAGGCTCACTCTGGGGAGAGAAGAGTCCATGTGCTGATAGGTCCGTACTGTATTTTGCAAAGTATTTTCAAATCCAAATAGGTTTCCAATTCCAAATAGGTTTTATTGTAGAAGCAAAATGCCATTACAAAGAAACAAACAATAAAGTAAAATAGCAAATCAACCACACAATTATGACACGATAACAAATAATAAACCAAAATGGGAGACAATCCCCATGTAAGACTTATATAAATCAATACATTTACCTCTAAATTAAGAGGCAACAAGAGCTTTCTTAATCCTGATAAGGGTGTGCACCAGGCCCCCATGTCATTTTCGTTTTTCATTTGCGTTATTAAAAATGTCATTTTCGTTATCATTATTAATGACAATGTCATTTTCGTTATCGTTGTTGTTATTGGTATTGGTATCGCTTCAAACAAAGATTTTATTTTTTATATCGGTATCAGTATCGGTATCTGTATCAGTATCTGTATCAGTATAGATTCCCGTGCGATTCCCATGCACAAATATTTATACAATATGCCTATCCTATAATCCTAATATATATAATAAAACAGACTAGCCTAAATACTTATATAATATCTAATCTCTCTATATATGTACCCAACTAATATCTATCTAAATCTAAGGGAAACAGGGGAAGGGAAAAGGAAAACTATGTATTATCTAATCAATTATCTATATAACTCTTCTAATCTAATCTATATGTCTATAATATATATCTATATCTAATCAATACTACCTATCTATATACAATGTATAAGGGAGAGAAGGGCAGGGAAAGGGAGAAGGTAAAAAGTAGGGTATGAGGAAGGAAAGGTAATACAATGAGGGCTAGGGAGGATTTTTTGTATGCAAGCACCACAGTTCTATAAACGCAACCTGACAAGCAGAGCTCTCACAGAATAGAGAAAAATAGCCTGGCCCTCTCATTATAAAGGGTTGCAGTGCCCTCCCCCAAAGCCACCCTGCCCTGATTGGTTGTGGGTGGCAGCAGGCATTGAGCAATCACAGAGTGCCATGAGACTGCTGGGACCTGTTTGCGCTGTTCATTGGCCAGCGATACATCCATCAGATACTGCTGAACTGCTCGCCCCTCCCAACACAGGCACAGTTCAAGAGGTCAACCCTGTTTAGGGCTCCGAGATGTCTGCTCCCGCCTCCCCTCTTCACATTTTCCTTCCAAAACCCAACTACCACAGCACTAATAACAACAATAATGACATTGTCATTTTCGTTATCGTTGTCGTTATTCTCGGTTATTGTTTTTGTTATTACAATAACGAAAATGAAAATGACAATTTTCATTATCGTTATTGTAATAATGAAAACGACATGCACACCCCCTAAAATATCATGAAACAATATATATTTTGCTACTGCTAGAGAAATCAATGAATCTGTATCAGCAAATATATAACTTAACTCATTCCTTTGACTACAGGGCAGAATATTACAAATAAAGAAGTCTAAACACCTTGACCTTGGATTGTTGTATAAAGGACAATCAAAAAACATGTGGTAAGGTATTTTTAATACTGGAGATATTCAAAAGTGACCCAAGCTCATGCTGGGAAATTCATTTGCATTCAGCATGCAAGACTTAGTTAATTTGAATAATTTGATCTACTTGCAGGCCATGCAGTCTCCTTATTTTCCCAGTGCCTGTCAGCTGTGGGGGCTTGGATGAGGTTGAACCATCTGCAATTGAATCCTGACAAGATGGAGGTGACGTTGGTGGGCGAGGGTTGGGGGTCCTGGGAGTGGTTGAATCTCCTCTTGTTGGGGGGGTTCGCCCTTCAATGGTCTCTCAAGTGCGGAGTCTGGGTATGCTCCTCGATTCATGGCTCAGCATGGAATCTCAGGTTGTGGCTGTGGCAGGGAGTGTGTTTTGGCAGTTACATCTTGTCCGGCAGCTTCAGCCATATCTCTCAGACTCCGACCTCGCCACTGTCATCCATGCCTTCATCACCTCAAGGCTGAATTACTGCAATGCACTCTACGCGGGGCTGCCCGAGAAGATGGTCCAGAGACTGCAGCTGGTGCAGAATGCCACGGCCCGTCTCCTGACGGGGCGGGTCGCAGGGAGCACATGACACCAGTGCTCCGGGATCTGCACTGGCTGCCTATAAAGCACCGGGCCAGGTTCAAGGTGCTGGTTTTAACCTTTAAAGCCCTTCACAGTCTGGGCCCTACTTATCTGTGGGACCGCCTCACTCCCCATGTGCCTGTGTGCCCTCCGAAATCATCCGTGGGAGCTTTTTTGGAGTTTCCCTGTGTGAGGTGGGTGGCCACCGATGTTAGATCTTTCTCAGTGGCTGCCCCTGTGCTGTAGAATTCATTCCTGGAGGACACTCGGTTGGTTCCCACTCTCCTGTCATTTCAACATTTATGTAAAGCCTGGCTATTCTGCCAGGCTTTCGGAGGGGGGTAGGGGGGGTTGTTTCCCTGCATATATGGTAAATTTTTAACTTTTTAATTGTTTTATCTTTGTTGCTCACCGCCCAGGGCTGCCCTATGGGCAGGAGGAGTGGGATAGAATTTTTTTATAAATAATAAATAAAAATGACCCCAGCCACTCAGTCTGGGAGGAGCCTTGGGAAATTGGGGTCCTGGATCTGGGAAGGAGCCTGGGGGTCCTGGATATGGGGAGGTTGGGGGACCTGAATCTGGGGAATTTGGGGAGGAGCCTGGGGAGATTGGGAGTCCTGGATCTGGGAGGCTGGGATCCTGGATCTGGGGGTTGGGCTGGAGAGGAGCCTGGGAAGTTGTGGGTCCTGGATCTGGGGGTCTGCAGCCTATAGGATTGGGAATCCTGGATCTGGTCTATGTCAAACCTGTTTAAAAAGCATGCTGCGAAGCACACTTGCATTTATGAATTTTGTATAATTATGCAAATCAAACTAATTATTCAAATGTTAATGCTTGCAGTGAATTTGGAGAATTTGGCTTCACTGGTTGCAAAATTTAAGATTTTTTGACGCACTGAACACAGGTCCCTGCCTCAGATAAAATGAATATGATGACCACATTTCTTCCAAGCTTCTTGGTAATTTTTTATTGGAAACCAAGGAGAATAGCTACAGTAAAGAACCTCTTTCCATCTGCAGGTTTTACATCCTTTGCAAAGAACTCTCCTAAGTTATAGACTTTAAATGGTAAGTGAATTTTTCACAGTGAGGATTGTTGCATTCTGTTCAGTGCGTGTCTATACAAATGTCTCATGTCTGTATTCTAAGGATTACAGTATGGTGTTCATAGCACAAAATAAAGCAGTATCTTTCTGTTCCTTCTAACTAGCGTAGCCTCTTCCTCCTGCCACAATTTCAATAGCTATTTCACAATTTAAAAATCCTCTTAATGATCAAATGGGGTTCTCTCTCCAACTGGTAAAAATCTAAATAGGAGTCTGGGATGTTATAGGGATTTTCATATGTTGATATTTAAAATCAAATGCCTGTTAGCATAATATATGTTAATTTTCAGTGGAAGCATCTACAATTTATAAAGCTTTTCTATATTTTTGTTAAGCAGAAAACACGTCTTACAGTTTAAATGTTCAGTTAGCATTTAACATCAATAAATGGTCAGTTAAAACACATGGCTGATTTGAAATAATAGAACCTTCTGCATTTTGTCTGATTGGAAGTTCATTATTTCCAGTACAACCCTGTCCTGAATTTGTGTTAAGACACTACAGCACAGCATCTGAAGGGCACTTTTGTGTGCGACACATGCATTCCATACCCTAACATCCAGCCGGAGGCAGCACCAGCTGTTTGCCTGTCTGCTGGTGGTTGGTTGTTGAGGAATTACTTTAATGGGCCTTGTTAGGGCTAGCAATGGAAGACTTTTTTATTCAGCTGCAGAGGTGTGAGTTCAGGCAAGTAATTCAAACAGACTAATAGTTAGGGATGGGCGAACAAAACGGAGTTCGGAAATTTGGTTCAGTTTGAAATTCAAGTTTGGAAATTCGGTTTGGTTCAGTTTGAAATTCAAGTTCGGTTCGGAAGTTCGGTTCGGTCGACCCAACAGACCAAGTTCGGTCAAATTCCAAACTTCCAAACCAAGTTTGGCCATTCAAACCCAGGTTTTTTGATGTGTGTTGCCACTAGGGATGGACGAACAGAACGGAGTTCGGAAATTCGGTTCGGTTCAGTTTGAAATTCGAGTTTGGTTCAGAAGTTTGGTTCGGTCAACCGAACAGACTGAGTTTGGTCCAAACTCCGAACTTCCGAACTGCATTCGCCCATCCCTACTAATAGCGTCAACACAGCAGATGAATCTGAGAGCTACAAAGAGAAGTTGAAGTGCACTTCATTCAGGGCAGAAAGGTAAGGGGACCCTGAGGTCCTGTTTGCTGAGGTGAAAGACATGCAGGGGCACTGTGTGCCAGGCAGCTGGGCTGGGGCAAGGAGAATGACTGTGGAGCCATGTGTGCCAGGAAGCTGGAGCTCAGATTTGCCAGTTGGGCAGGAGAGGGGCAGTTGCAGGGGATGCAACTGCAGAAATGACCCTCTGTGATGGAACAGAGTGAATTAATTTCCAAAGGCAGGAGTAAGTTAAACACATTTGTAGCAGGATGAGTTGGAGGGCTTCAGCTACACCAGTTCCAGGAGCCTCCTTGTGATCACAGGCTTAATTACCCAAGCCCAGGTGGGAAGGCTGTGTAAATAGGGACTGTGTGGGGTCAGGTGACCTCAAGCTCTTTAAATTTAAAACTGCCGCAGAAGCCTGACCAGGAAGACCACCAGTGGAGCCTGGGGTCAGGGGTTGAAGGGAGCAGATTAAATGTGTCCCAAGAGGGAGTTCCAAGGATAGGGGCAGTGTGGGAGAAGGGGCAAATAGGTTTAAACAAGCATGGGATGCATTGCTAAAAATGGTCACTGGACACCTCTGGTGGTAAAAGCATATTGAAACTGAAGCCTGAGTATTGTCTATGCGTGCCACCTTAAGAATCACATGGACACCCACAGCAGAACTGCAAATGTTTGGGTTTTTGTACTGGAGGATGATTCTAGGGCAGTTTACATGATGCGGAATTGGTCATGCTTCTTTCATTATTCCTGAGTTGCAGTGGCATATCGAAGAACAGAATTTATTTATTTATTACAAAGATTTAATATCCTGCCCCCTCATGCCAAAAAGCAGCTCGGGGCAGCGTACAAATATGTTAAAACAAAATTTCTTTTGACTTCCCCTTTGTGGTGGATTGGTTTATAGTTTGTATTATTATGTGTATTTTTAGGGTTTTGTGTAACATTGGAAATGGCTGCGTTACATTCTTATCTGTAATGACCTTTTTCGTAAATGATTGTGGTATATTTTTATTTTATAACGACTTTATTTGCAATGACCTTAGGTCACGCAAGAATTAAATATTATTAGTGTCTAAAACAAAATATTAAAAAATGTTAAATTCAATATTTATCTATTTATTTATTTCAACACTTTTATACCCTGCCCTATGCTGACCAAGCAGCTCAGGGCAGCTCACTAGGGATGGGCGAACGCGGTTTGGCAGTTCGGAGTTTGGCCCAAACTCGGCCTGTTCGGACGACCGAACTCGAACATGAACCCAAACGCGAACATACCGAACAAACCGAACACTGAACGGCGAAATGGCCGAACAGTTCGGTCAGTTCGGATCACGTTCGGGTGAGTTTGGGTGGCAAAAAATGGTTCACTGTAAGGTCAAACATGACAGGGAGGTGTCAGTCACTGAGGAGCAGACTTCCAGGCACCAGGGGTGGAGAGGCTTGCAAGAAATGAAACTAATTATCTGCCTCCCCACTTCCCAACACCTTCTGAGCTAGTCACTGTTCCTGAACAG
>QEPC01009171.1:3479033-3521791 GCA_003113815.1 Sphenodon punctatus | reverse complement strand
GGTTTAAGTTTCATTTCAGTACAAAACTGAAATGAAACTTAAAGCAATCTAAAAATCCTACTCAACACCTGCTGTTCAGGAACAGTGACTAGCTCAGAAGGTGTTGGGAAGGGGGGAGGCAGATAATTAGTTTCATTTCTTGCAAGCCTCTCCACCCCTGGTGCCCGGAAGTCTGCTCCTCAGTGACTGACACCTCCCTGTCATGTTTGACCTTACAGTGAACCTTTTTTTGCCACCCGAACTCACCCAAACGCGATCCGAACTGACCGAACTGTTTGACCACTTTGCCGTTCAGTGTTCAGTTTGTTCGGTATGTGCGAGTTCATGTTCGTGTTCGAGTTCGGTCATCCGAACAGGCCGAGTTCGGGCCGAACTCTGAACTACCGAACCGCATTCGCCCATCCCTAAGAGATATGGGCATTAACCACCATTTGTTAGATATGATTATGCGATTACATCATGCCACCAAGTCTGCAGTGAGGTTTGACAGTGTGGGAAATCCCACTAAGTTTTTTAAAATTAATTCTGGAGTCAGGCAAGGCTGCTTGCTAGCACCTTTTCTCTTTAATTTGTTCATTAATGATCTGGTCAAATTCATGATTCAAGCAAGTAAGACTCTTCCCAAGTTCTCCAATGTGATATTGCTGTCCCAGACCCAGCAGGATGTCCAAAACTGTTTGACCCATCTGCACTACTGTTGTACAGATAATGACATGGCTGTGAATCCACATAAATCCCAAATAATATGTTTTGGGCATTCTCGCACCAAGTATAGCTGATCCCTGGATGAATATCAATTGCCCCTGGTATTGAAGTATATATACGTAGGAATTTCCTTCTTTGCAACTAGCTCCTGGGTGGCACACAAAGACAATTTAATTAAGAAAGCTCACAGCTCAATGGCTGGGATTTTGCGTTTGTATAGGTCAATCCAGAACCCTCATGTTTCATCTGCGAATGAAGTTTACAAGACAAAAGCACTGGCACAGGTACTGTATGAGTCAAAAAAATGCTTCCCCAGTTTCTTTAGAGAAATTGAAGTGGTACCGAATAAATTTATCAGAGAGATGTTGGGGGTTCCTAATTCCACCCCAGTAGCAATGGCACATGCCTGAACAGGCCTTCACTCAGTGGCGGTGTTAGCCAAACTGAAGGTCCTTAGCTACTGGAATAAAATTCAGCATTTAGAATCTCCACGGTTCCCCCACCAGTGTTGGCTAGAGCAATTATGTCATGATGGGAGTAAGGCATTATGGTGGTGGAAAGAAGTTTCTAAGGTCCTGAATAGAATTGGATTTCCCCCTGATTTCTGTCTGAATTCCAGCAACGATCAGTTCTTTAAAGAAATAAAGCAAAGACTGTTAGAGATTTATGCCCAAGAGGAGCTTTCTGCAGTAGCATCTACTCGGATAGCTCCCTGGTATGCTCGAATAAAGTCTAAATTTGTGTTGGAACCATATCTTATTCAAATTTCCAACTTCCAGTTATGCAGAACACTGACTTTAATTCAGTTCCAGCTTTTTGAATCAACTGTGGGTGTTTTCAGACGTGACTGGGCTGGTTGGCCCCGTCACGAAATCAATGTATTCATCCCCCGCCGGGACAACCCCGTCACGCCCTAACAGACGTGCCGGGGGATCTCGGTGGGGAATCAGGGAGGGGGGGGGGCCGCGCGGCACAACATAAGGCCGCACGGCCCCGCCCCCTCCACGCTCCCCACCGCCCGCCCTCTGGGGAGACGGGCGGCCGCCGCGGCCAATGTGGCTGCAGCGCTCGCCCTATTTGGCCACAGGCTGGAATCCCTGCGGGGATTCCGGGCCGTGGCTGCCGTCCAGAAGTGACGGCGGGGTTCACCCCGGCGGGGAATCGCCTTCGCCACATGGCAGCCTCCGGCCCCGCCGCTTTGGCCGCTCGCATGGTGAATGTGATTCCCCGCCATGGTAACATCTGGGGGGAAACATCCGTTCCCCCCAACAGACGTGCCGTGATCACAGCCACCACAGGGAATTGACTGTGGTTGACTGTGATCTCGTAACGTCTGAAAACACCCTGTAACTAAGGGTAGACTTTGTTCCTGTTTTCTGGAGGAAGTAGAATCGTTGGAGCATATTCTGTTTTCTTGCCCTTATTAATGAGAGTGCTGGTTAATACCTTTGTCTGAATAGAAATTCTTGCCTAGTCAATTGCATAAAATTACATTTTTGATGACTTCTTCAGAGCTACCAGATCTGAAAGCTTTAACTCTTTTCTTCATGTCTGTTTTAAGATTGAAGAAAAGTCTTATTTGATCTTGTACTTTTTAATTTCTTTGTAATTTTATTGTTTAATTTTTTAAAAAATATTTTATTCCTTTTGTCTTTATTGGTTTGATGGTGAATAGCTGGAATAAACTGGATTGGATTGGGCTGGTGACTTATACAAATAAAGACTGTCTGTTTGGTTATCCCCATGATTTCTGCACCATGCTAGCACTGGAAAAGCTAGAGAAGTCATAAGAGGAAATTTCATAAGAAACTTATGACTTCTTTAGCTGAAGTCATAAATGTGGGAAATTTAATGCTGTTTCTTGTACACAAAACTATCAGCATAGTTTGCTAGTTGTTTGTATTTCATAAAGAGACTATGTACCTTTCAGTGCTTTTCTGGCTAGTGTCAAGAATCCACTCTATAGCTCCTGGGGATTAAAAGAAAAAAGAAATCTAAAGTCCTAATGTAAAGATGCAATGTGGTTGGTTAACTTCTCAAGTGACTGGGAAAGTGGAGTAGGTCACTTTGAAAATGAATACAAGCTTGCTGGGCTGAATAGAAGCTGGGGTTACTTAAAAAGTGTTCTCAGGAGGGGAGGGAAAGAAGGGGAAGATCCAAATCATAGACCTATGCCATGGATCAACCCCCTACCCTTGTATGCATACCCTTATCTCCACTCCCTTTCCTGGAGTGCTTGGGGGTGGGAATTAACCTGGATCCATGGGTCAGATCCAAGAGTTGGAATGGGGACAAATAAAAACAGCCGATGATCAGGGTAAATAATTTGGGAAAACAACGTATCTATGTATTAGGAATCACGCTCCATTATGTGGCTGAATGTCTGAATTTGCCAAGGCCTACCTAGCCTTAAAGGCATTCAGATGAAATGGAGCTCCTTGCAACTAATGCTGAAATTTCTAGTTCCTTCCTATCACTTTTGTTCTAAGTTCTGGAGGTAGCATGTCCTCTTTGTAAGTAAGAGAAGGCACTAGTTTTGGAAACAGATTCAATATAGCATGGGAAAACAATTTCTGTGACAACTTCTGATTGAGGATGTATGAAAGAGACAAGGAGAAAAAAAGCATTAGACCAAAAAAATTAGGTAGAACGAAAACTCTACATACTTTTCAGCTCAACACTGATTATGAGGAAAGATGAGGGAAGGCATGGAAGAAAATGCTGTGATGTTTACCCTATGTAAAAGGTAAACATCACAATCTTTACCCTATGTAAAGAATCGTTACCAAGATCTTGGGGCAATCTTGGTAATGGTTTGAGATGTTGGTCAAGTTTTTTTAAAATTTATTTACCGTGATTCACTGTGTACCATATACCAATTTACCATATACCACTTACTGTGTACAGTGTTCATCCTGATAATGATGATGGCCTGGTAATGGTCATCATAACTGTCCTGAGCATGTGCAGTACTCTTCCAAGACAACGCTGGCAGCATTGTTGCCATTTTGGAAAAGGGAAGCCATCTTGCACATGTGTATTACTGGGATGAATGCAGTGCATGTTAAGTGATAAATAGAAAATTGGTATATGATACATGGTAAGTCAGTGTAAACAGTAATCGCAGTAAATGGTAAACAGTAAATCAAGAAATTTTCAACTGAGAAAACGTCGAGAAGTGGGGGTTTTCTTGATTATCAATTCTCTCTGAAAAAGAGTCAAGAACTATGATTCTTGGTGAGAATCAAGAACAAATTGAGATTGAGTTTCAGCCTTAGTGGTAGAGGGATGGGTTTCTGGTCTGAAATGCCTTCACTTATTATAATGATAATGTATTTTATTTATGTATTATATTTATTATTTATTATAAAACCTTATATCCCGCTTCTCCTGCCCACATGCAGCTCGAAGGGGCGAACAACATAAATTATAAAGAATATAAATATTGCAATATAAAGCATATAATAAAACATCAATTAAAACAATTCATAAAAGGAGGAACAAATACCCAGCCCCAGCTCAATTTTAAAGGTGACACACAAAAAACTGAGGCCCTGTTTGCTTTCTTGGGACAACAACAATCCTATTGATACACTTGCAGGAGCAGCAAGCTGCCCAAAAGCTGGTGGCCATGCCTCAGCATTGCAAGGCGTGATGTGCAGTGTGGTGTGACCATGGTGTGCTGCCATTACAACCTGCCCTGGGGCAGAAAATCCCAGGCGACATGGTCTGGGTCAGGTCGGGGGACCAGACACATGTGACTGCGGTTGGAGAACTATTCTGCCAGCTGCACAACAGGAAGGCCAGGAAGCACAACAAATGTTCAGGCATCCTGCCCCACCTGTACCGTAATGAGCAGTCATGGCGGCTAATGATGGCTGGCCATGGTGGGCCACAACAAGCGTGATACCCCACTGGGGCCCACTTTAGCCCAGTTGGGCAGGCCCTAGCCTGGGCTGTGTCTTCAGAGGCGTTTCAAGGCCATAAGCCCAGGCTAGCCGCCGACATGGCCCAGGGAAATCCTGGGCCAACACCTGGCAGTGCCTCAACAGATGTGTCAGTACCCTGCGGGTTAAGGCAGGCTATAGCGGGTCACTGTCATGTCCGTGTTTACCCTCTATGTAGATAGTTGGGAAGCGCTTTTGGAACTCTAGGGAGGAAGGGTGCTATTTAAATATAAAATACAGTTTTTGATTAAAATTGAAATTGTTGTAACATCAAGTTCTGTTACAGAATAATTTACTAATTGAAACATTACTCTCTTATTTGGCACACTAGATGAGTCATCCTACTTGTTAATATTTTAGAGGACAAGAGCTACCTGGGAATGATGACTCACCTGAAGTCAGAGAATAATATGCCAGGATGTTGATTTCTTACCAAAAGAGATCTATTACATTTAAAAGGGTGAGGAGGGAGAGATAGTGCTATACCCATTGAACTGGTTTATCAAAGACATTTACAAGGAGCGGCCTTGGAAGACAACACTCTGCACGTGACAGGAAAACTGCTACTCAGTGTGGGAGCTCAGTGGTTAAATTCCACAATAGCATCATTGTGCCAAACCTTCACTGAGGTACTTCAGTGAGATGCCCCTATGTAGCTGAGGGGTAAGTATGCCCTTCAGAATCTAGTGTGGAAGACATTTAGGTGAGGGAGGGCATATTGTTTGGGATTGGTTTACTTTGCTGAGGGCAAAGTGTTTTTTGCATTATCACAGCTTTGCATTGAGGTAGGTGGGACTGAGTTCATATTAAATAGTATTTTATATATTGCCAACAGTGTACCTGGTGCTGTATAATTAATCGTTATAGCCAGTTCCCTACCCCAGGGGGCTTACAATCTAAGAGAGACAAGGGAGTGGGAGACAATATAGAGGTGAACATTGGAAGAGACAAGGATACATTCCATGCATTCCTGATGGATTCCACAATCCATCTCTGTCACTCACTCATGCTAGGAACTGTATATTTATCCTGCTTAGCAGCTCTGTTGCATATTCCCTGAGCAGCAACACCCGTAGCTTCACCTCGTAAGGCAGCACCCCAATTCCCATTGTTGCCGTTTCCTTCTTTTATTATGAGCTCCTTTTTTTCCTTGGCACTGGACATCCACCTATCAACAAATTATTGTAACTAAGAGCACCACTTGAATGCCCCTTCAACTGCAGAAGCTGCTACATATGAGGTATAGCACTACAAGGAAGTCAAACTCCCCTCCCTCCCTCCCCCCGTTCTTTAAGGCTCAGCCAATTTGCTTTTACAAGGGGGTGGGGGTGGAATTCCTTCTTGGCCCCAATTAAGGTGATGTGCTTCCCTGAAGTGCCAGTCCAAGAAGGCAGGTAGGTCGGCCAATTGCATCCTGGCGATCTAATGCCAGCCTTACCTCCCAGCCCTGCTAACTGCAGTGGGCAGGATGGTGGGCTCTGCCCCTTAATTTCAATCTTGGCTTTCCAGGCAGCCAGGACTCAGGCCACTTTCAGACATGCCCCCTCCCCCACCCTCCAGTGCATATTAGGGCTGCGGGAGGGGGGGGGGAATGCACAGCTCAAATATGCACAAGGATCAGCCGGTCAGAAAGTGCCCCCCATGCAGCTTTACCAGTGGAGACATGCAGGGATGCAGAGCAGGAAATCAAGCTCTGCATCCCTGCATGTCTCTGTTACCTTGTAAGCCACCCCGAGATGAGGCATGAGGGGGGTGGCTAAAAAATATAAATAAATAAATATGGGGGGGGCATGTCTGAAAGTGGCCCAGGTCTGTCCTCCCAAGCCCCTCCCATCCCAGTTCTCAGAAGAGGAAGGAGCAGTTTCTGGGGTGGTGGGCATGGTTTCAGATAGGGATGGGCGAACGCGGTTCGGATATTTGGAGTTTGGACCGAACTCGGTCTGTTCGGATGTCCAAACCGAACGTCCGAACCGAACTCTCGAACGACCAAACAGTTCAGTCGTGTTCGGATGAGTTCAGAGGCAGGAAAAACGTCTTTCCAGGGCTGAAAAGTAGGTTTCGGTTTCGCTATTTTTGACTGTTCAGTCAAGTTCGGCCAAACCGAACTCGGCTGAACCGAACCATCGAACCCGAACTCGGGTTTCGAACCAAACGACCGAACATCCGAACCGCGTTCTGTTCGCCCATCCCTAGTTTCAGAGACAGACAATTCCCCAGCATTTTTTAAAATTATTATTATTTTACAAATTAAACATGACTAGGCAGTCCACACTGACATAGTCGTTATGTGTTCTCTGTTCAGGCTTCTGCTTGCAAAAACAACTCACAAAACTTTACTGTCAGGTTGTGTTACCTTTAATTAAAACAAGCACTAAATACAGTAAGCAGATACAGTACATCAGTAGAGAACGAAGACGTCCTCCTCATGTATTGTTACCTGTAGTCACTGGTTGTACACTATGATTAGCCAAGGCTCCTAATATCTGCGTTTGGTGCAGTAATGGCATACCTGCCTTTGTGCCACCTCAGCCCACCACCACTTAATACCTACAAATCCATCCATCCATGGAAATAGTGTTTTTGTATGTAAGCCAAGCATCTTTGATGCTAGTTCAAGGAGGAGAATTAAACTAGTAAGTAATCAAGATTCATTCTCAAGACAGCATGGCCTTCGATACTATGAAAAGGTAGCTGGTTATTTTTAATCTAGGACATGACAAATTAACTCTCAGCATCTCCATGTTCATTATTTCAAAAATATTAATGCTAGTTTCCATATTCTTTTGTGATACGTACATCCAAGTCAAAGATTTTTGCCAAGTTCTGTGTTTACAGTCATACAAATTTAGCAGCATCTTCTTCCAAGGCACAGAAAAGAGGTACCCTCTAGAAATGGATATAGTGATGGGAACAGCAGAGACCTGCGTTCATTGTGTTTTCCCCATTGAAAAAAATGCAGTGAACACAGGTCCCTGATCTGAGGTTTCAGATCCCTGGTTGATTTGGTCCAGCAGTTATCAAAATTCATCAGTGTTAACAAAAATTGCCCTCTTTGATAATGTTCCAGGCATAATTTTTATACAGTTGGTTTAAGCCCACTTCTTGGTCATTCCCCAGTTTTAGATAGGATGAAGACATCATGTTGCAATTGCATATAGCAGAGGTAGGGATCTTTTCCCTCCCATAGACCACTTCAACTATTAGCTCAAGCTCTTGTAGGCTGGATAGGAATTGAGAAAGCGGTGTTTAAGAAGTGTGGTCAGGAAGGAAGGGCAGGTTCCAGATCCTGGATCTATGCCATGGATTCCTTCCCTATTCTTGAGTGTATGCCCTTGAGCTCACTCTTTCAGTACTCAAGGATAAGGACCAGAACCATGTGCCAGATCAAGAAGCTGAAAAGGAACCAACTAAAAAACAGCACCAGGCTGGGGGCTTCCCCACTCCTGGCATATAATTCTGTAATCACTTACTTTGAGGTGGCCCCATTGATTGCAATGGGACTCAAATGACCTAAATATGGTTAATTCAAACACCTAATAGCCTTGTTTGCCCTGTTAATGAATATGTGAACATGAATATTTACACACAAAACTACGTTGGCTCTTTTATCCTGTTTTAATTCTTATGAAAGGAGTCAGAATTACACATTAGCTGTACAGTTTCCCAGCTGAGTGGACTTAGAAATTCCATATTTTCCTTTGGTACCTTAAAGTGTTCTTTCAAACATAATATCAAACCAGTGGTTTTCAGTGTAAATTGATATTTAATTCCACAGAAATAAAATAAATGTACGTACAAATGTTTATGCAACAAATAAATGCCTGAGCCCAAAATATTTAGACATTGCTCAAACTGTGTGATTTCTAAATACAAGTATTCAGTTCATAGCCCAATAACATATAAAATCCACAAAACAAAACACTTTCAAAGAAGATTGCAGTGTGCTGCACATTTGTCCAGTCTTTGAAAAACATACAAAATTAATACTGCTCTGATTAACTGAAATGCAATGCTAATCGTTTTGGCAAAGTCTACCCCTCAGAATGCCAAAGGTTTAATTGTCATGATGCTGGTCTGCAGAGTACTCAAATATGTGCTTATCTTTAGGTATGTGGTTCCATTAAAATCAATAGCAATAACCATTTGTGTGCTTAGAGCTAAACACCTGCTTAGGAACTTGGACTGGGCCGGATCCTTCACAGGATAGAACCTCAGTGACTATAGATTATACTTTGCTCTTAATAACACCTGCACAGAACAAACAGAAGTACATGGCAAGCAAAATGTACCCATATGAAACCAATTCAGTCTGAGAGCAGAGAGGAACATTTCCACTGAACTTGTATCCGGCCTGAATTTGGCCCACAATGTCAAACTGAAATCCTATCTAACATATTGTTCTCAGCATTATACTACAGCTTATATATTAGCTTCAATGAAATATATTTGTTATTAAATGCAATGTATAAATGCATATACTTGCATGGAATATGCTGGGCCCATTAATGTGGTTCCTCATGTGCAAATGAAAGACTGTAATAAAACATGAAGGAACAGGGTTTTACTAGACCTAATGCTAGCTACTCATTTTGGCATTAAAAACACGTTCGATCACTGTTTTTTTTAAACGAGCAATGCAATGAGTGGTGAGTTCATGGCCACAGTGTGGCTCTACCGTGGATCATCCACGCAGGTGGAGGGCATGGGGAGCAATTGAAAGGGGTGACTCCCAGTGTGGCTGCTACAGCCACAGAGACAGCCCCCAATGCACTTCTGCTGCCATGGACCATGGGGGAGGGAGAAGCATGCCAGGCTGGCCTTTGCAAGTGACATGTCTGGGGGTGAGCTCTGGGGAACCTGGGCTCCCCAGGACTCCCCCGACCAGTTCTTGTGACTTGTAAATGCTAGTTCCCCTACCCACAGTGCCTATGAGTGGTGGAACTGTCAGCTGGCATGGCTGGCTGCTGCCATTCATACGGGCAGGGCTTCTGTGGCCACTCGTTGCTACACATCCATTTGACCTGCCCTGCTCAGAGCACTCCAGATTTCCTGGCAGTGCTCCATCCGTGGCAATGAGTGGGCATTCTTCCCATGGGAGCATGCATTCAGCTGCTCCACCTTCAGATGGGTGGTCAGATCCATTGCTCCTGGGTGGCCATGCAGTGTAGCATCTTTTTTTAAAAACCCAACATTTGTTTGTGCAAGCACACATCCCATTACATGTGTAACATGTTTTGGAATCAGCCACGTCCTGGCTGATAAGAGCTGCCAGGGAGACCTTGGGGTCGGTGCTGGCCAGGGTGATCAATGCCTCCCTTCGGGAGGGGAGAGTACCCGAGTGTTTGAAGGAGGCTGTGGTTCGCCCTCTCCTCAAGAAACCATCTCTTGACATTGATGCCCCAGGGAGCTACCGGCTGGTCTGTAACCAGGGAAGGTTATTGAGTGGGTAGTGGCCCATCAGCTTCAGGTCCATCTGGACCACTTCAGTTTTCTAAATCCCACGCAGTCTGGATTTTGTCCAGATTACAGTACGGAGACCGCATTGGAGGCCTTGGTCGATGACCTCTTGTGGAACGAGATAGTGGTCATCTGATCCTTCTAGTTCTGTTAGATCTGCCAGTGACCTTTGACACTGTTAACCACGAGTTGTTGGTGACACACCTCCAAGATCTGGCCGGGGTGGACGGGACCATTTTGCAATGGTTCCATTCCTATCTGACGGATCGGTCCAAGCGGGTGGTACTCGGGGATTGTACATATTCCCCTGGGGGGTCTCCCGTGTGGAGTACCACAGGGGTTCATCTCGTCTCTGCTACTGTTTAATGTGTACATGAAGCCACTGTGGGAGGTCATTTGCAGCTGGGAGAGGTTCAATATCATCAATATACGGATGATACCCAACTGTATTTGTCTTTTCCATCAGACCCAGGCCCAGCGCTCTCCTTGCTGTCCTGGTGTTTGGCGGCTGTGGGGGACTGGATGAGGCGGAGTCAATTGAAGCTCAATCTTGACAAGACGGAGGTGATATTGGTTGGTGGACCTGGTGATCTTAGGGAGGGGGTCACCCCCATTATTGGGGGCATTGGCCCTCCATTAGCTCCATCTGTGCAGAGTCTGGGGTGCTCCTGGATCCACTGCTGTGCCTGGATCGTCAGGTGTCAGCTCTGGCATGGGGCGCCTTTCACAAATTACATCTGATGAAAAGACTCAGTCCTTATGTCTTGGACTCCGATCTCACCACCATTCTCCATGCATTTGTTACCTCAAGGCTGAACTACTGTAATGTGCTCTACGTGGGGCTGCCCTGACAATCCTGAAACTGCAGCTGGTGCAGATTATGCAGGGGCTCACCTCTTTATGGAGACGAGCTGCAGGGAGTACATAACACCTGTGCTCCTGGTGCTGCACTGGTTGCCAATTGTGTTCTGGGCCCAATTCAAGGTGCTGGTTTTGACCTTTAAAGACCTATACGGTCTGGGCCCTGCTTATCTGAAAGATCACATCACACACACACACACACACACACACACCGGGTCTTGGGGTGGTCCCTCAGTTGTCTGGGGAGGCCCTCCTAGAGGTCTCACATTATTGGTGGGCCCGGACAGAGAGGCGGGCATTCTCAGTGGCCGTGCTGTTGCTTTGCAATACTCTCCTGGTTGAGGTTAATCTCAGCCCGGATCTCATGGCCTTCCAACATAGTTGCAAGACGTGGCTTTCCACCAGGCTTTCGGGGGGGGGGGGAGTGTGGATTTTGTACACAGATCCGTATTTTTGTTTTTGTGTTTTTATCATTGTTTTTTATGAAATTGTATTTTTGTATTGTTTTATTTTGTAAGCTGTCCCGGGACACCAATGGCAAGTGCGGTGGGGTATTAAGTCTAACTAAACTAACTAACTAACCAACCTAACATTGGGGGCAGACAAGTAGCTGCCGCCAGCACATAGCTACTATTTCGTCTAGCGATATGCACCACCCTGGTATTGTTTATTTGTCATCCAGGAATCATATAGATATATTTTTGGTGTTTTTAGTGAGCAAGGGGAGGAGCTCGCAGAGTGGAAGGCAGAACAACAAACAGGAGGGGAAGAGCCTGGAGTGGAGGACGCTTTCATTGGGAGGAGGCTGAGGGAGTGCTTTGACAGCTGGATTCTCTTTGGAACAAAACTTTGCTCACACAGTTACAGCAGTTTCTATTCTGGGGCTGCCAGCCCGAAACCAGTCAAAATTGCACCAAGAGATATCATCTGGGAAACAGCTGCTGGGAAAAGACTACTGGTAACAGAAATGTTTTCTTCAACTGGGAACACGCCCAGGATGGTGTCATCAATTTCAACATAGGATGGATTTCCACATGTTTATCTTTATGTCTGATAACACCCAGAGTTATAAGTTACAGTTCTGTGTTCCTCTTTTAAAGGTGTGGTACAAGTTCCTTTTCAGAACAAGGACTGAGAGATTGGAAATGGAATAGACACAGTGGGTGATGTCTATTCGATTGGATACTCTTCTCCGTAATCATTTTCTGTGAGTTGGGGTGGGTTTTTTTTGCAGTTGCAGGAGTTGTTTCAGGTTTCACCCCAAACAGTCCTGCAACCTGAGTACTTGGTGTTGTACTGAATTGGGTAACTTTACATGCTGTGATTGGCATGTATACATCTCTTGAATTTTGAATTGTTTTTATTGAGAAAGTAGATGATTATTGTAGTTGATGTGTCTGCAAATTTGATATCTTGCTGGTGGGTTCTTCAATCTTGGGTTAACAACATGTCCTGGTCTGTGGGTAACCTGCCTCTCATGATCACTTCTGAGAGATTAATGTTTTGGGGACATTGTTGGGAGGCTGAAAGAGAGGATTGCCAGTTGACCACTGAGTTTCATGCAGCTATTTCCAGGCTTGTAGCTAATGACTCTATTCACTGAAAGTGTCTAGATACTCCCATATGCTGATCAAACTAGACGTTTTTGTATCTCACTCAGGTTAGGCTCTTGCCCTCTCATATCCACCTAAGGAAAGCTCTGTGAAACTCAAAACCTTGCACATACTACTGCTATAAGCAAGGTCTTCCGCATGTATAGGAAAACAACAAAGAAGCATTGTTCTTTCATGAAAGCTTGAAAATCAGCTACATAGAAATTTTCTAGTGTGTTTCATCCAAGCATCCCAAAACACTTCCCAAACATTAATGGTTTCAGCCTTGTGGTCCTCATATACAGAGTTCTTCATAAATCTTTTGGCAGAGGTGCTAGCACCGTAAGAGTTCCTTGATCACAAAAGATTCAGAGCGATGATTACAAGTAAGCAGAAAAACAAATCCCCTACAGAATGGCTAGGAGAGGTAGAAGCAACTAACCCCCCCACAATAGTCTACAGTAGGGTTTTGCCAACATTTTTAGAACCACGGCGCAAACTAACAGATAGCATTAAGTCAATGGATGCTCAATAAGGGCACAAACTTCCATCCACTAAAGTCAATGGCTCAGGTTCCATTGGGACTGGTCCCAAGCCCTGCAGATCCTAGGTCGTTTCCGCATGGCACAATGTGCCTGCAGCAGAGGACCATGCAGTTTGTGAGCCCTGTTCGCAGGATCCACAGGGCTTGGGATCAGCCCAATTGACTTTAATAGTGGAGGAGTGTGCCATATGAGTTATCAGTTGGTTTGGGGTTTATATGCACATTGTTTTGCAGATTAACATGAATTAGCTTGTATCAATAAAACAGACAGACATCCCTGAGGAGCTGGTGTACTACTTCAGTTACTTCACAATATTTATGTGAATGTCTAAACATTTTTTGCTTGCTCAAGTAATGTGTGTCTTAACATGCATATACACTTCTATAATCTGCCAGTTTGTTCAGGCTTTTTTTCAGACGCTGTTAGCAAAACCAAAAACAGTCTTGGTTACATCAAGACAGCAACCTGTAAATAAATAACCTGCAAATGGACACGTTTACATACAGCCCAATTCTAGTCATCAAGATCATTTATACCAATGATTCCCATAATGTGATCTGCACAGGATCATTTAGTCTATGTTTTCAATTAAAAGCTTGATTATGCGGGTGCACAGGGTCCATGATAACTTTTAATGGCTGGCAGTGGTCTATTGGTCCCCACAAAATTGAGAATCACTCCTTTACACAGAAGCCGGCATTTGCAATCATAAAATCCAGCTCTGGAAATATGGCTCTTTGAATCTAAGCATAACTTAGGCCCTTTTCACACAGACACTCTAACACTGATAAAATGGGCATTACATTTTATTATACATGTTGCAGTGCACCCATAGAGCACACCTTCAGCCCTGCAACATGTATAATAAAATGTAACACCCATTTTATTAGTGTTAGAGTGTCTGTGTGAAAAGGGCCTTAAATATCAGATCCTATACAAAGATGACCCTATTTGTGTTTATAAACTTATTCAGAGGCTGATCCCAGATGGTGTAAACTGGCATAAATTACTACAGCACCTGCTGAAAATCTAGCCCATAACGTCCAGACTCCACAGTTCTTTTTCTATATTTAAATGTATTTCTTAAGTTTTAAATAACTATATCAACCAGATCAATCTTTTGGATAACTTAACAGTACTACGATTATTATTTTTAAAACTGAGGAGCTTAAATTAAAATACAAGTTACATTGATGAGAGAGGAATTCATCCCCAAAACTATATGTTAAAATGACAACATCTTGGGTGTTATCACACAAGATGGGGCCCCACATTGGCCTCCCTTTGCCTTACAGTGATTTACCCACATAGGTGAAGAGAGGCTGCCAGTTGTTCACCTTGGTATGGACTGGGGCGGCTTCACACGTTATCATCCCCAGAAATGCAGGACATGCTGTGTAGGGTAACCCAGCCCGAGCCAGGGCAATGTGCTGCCCCGGGGTTGCCTCCCATCTGATGGAGGGGCGACAGGGCAGGCTGCGTTCTCCACCAGAGAGTTGTGATTGCAGCCTAGAGCGGACACGGGAGTGACTGCAACTCTATAGTGGAGGGGGTGACATGCAGACTGGGAGAACCACCGGCCCATCTACTGGGGTCCTCGTGGAGTCTGTGTGATGCAGCTGCAGGGGCAGAGTGGACAGTGGAGCAGCTTCGGGGTCTGACAGGCTCCCAGCCTGTATGTTAATGTCCGTAGTTACATCATCACTATGATGTACACATTGCTGACATGTAAATTGCTGCTAGAAAAAATAAGAATGAAAAAGAATTCCTGATGCAAAATATTGGTACATTAGTGCTTGGTCCGTTTCTTTTCCTCTCCCTAGCCAATTTTAAAATAAATTAATCATAAATAATATTGTTAGAGCAACATGATCCTGTATGCATTGTATTGATTACTTTCTTGAGTTCAAGTTTACACAAAGCTCTCTTCCATGTTGGTACACAGCAAAAAGGAATCCACAAGCCTTGGCTTTACCAGCTGCTGGAAATCTGAATCTTCAAGGCCATCGGGACTCATAACTGCTAGTCTTCGTAATGCTGCCTGTAAGAAAGAATGCCAGTACAGTTACAAACTAGTAAACCATGGATTTTGTATTGCAATAAACTCCATAAACTGAGTGACAACTAGTAATGGTCATTGGCTGAAACTTACTCCTTCGTGGAGGTCCTAGCACAAGGCCTGTGAGAGCTGAATTAGGAAAGCTGATTTCGCTATTACACTACATAGAGTGATGTTCACAGTTAGGGTAAGCCAGCATCTGCTCACTGTAGTCAAAGGAGCTGTATGCTGATTTCCAGGAGATAAGAATCTCATACACGGACTTTAAAATTACCCTGAAATTTAAGTCTCAATGAAACTGAAGTGGTTCAAAATAAATTTATCAGAGGTATTTTGGGGGGTATCTAATTCTACTCCAATATCTATGTTGCATGCTGAAACAGGGCTTCATCCACTGATTGTTTTGACTAAAATGAAGGCCTTGTGTTATTGGGACAAAATTAGACATTTGGAACCATCATGATTGCTCTATAAATGTTGGGTGGAACAATTACAGTATGCAAACACCCCAAGGGGTAAGGATCCCCAGCAGCAAAGTACCCCTGTGCAGCCAAAGGCTAAAACACACCCGAACAAAAGCAAAAGAAACAGGGGTACTATTATTAATACAATTTATAAAGCTAATCTATGTATTATAAGCCTAAGTATTTGGGAGTCAGAGTATTCTGTTACAAAGTGCTCAGATAATCCCATAGTAGCAAGGTGAGCCTCACTGCAGCCCACCACAAATCCGTACCACAATCATGGTTTGTTTGTTTCTCTTTCAATACCGAGGCCACAAGTGAAGTAGACAAAGCATCCCTGAGTTTTAGTCAAAACTTCATCAGACGTAAAGCTGCAATTGCCTTTAAGGTAGAGATACCCAATTCTAGTAAAAGGATAGCTGATGGATTTCTGCCCGTAATGATAATAAAAACATTGGATGGCTAAAGATTCTGTGCTTTCATCTTAACCGCCAATACATGTGGTAACCAAGCCCCATTATAGGACAGGATGATTCCTAAATATTTATAAGAACGCACCTGTTCAAGTGCATGACCATGCATTAACCAGGACCACTTGACAAAACATCTCTCTATAACTATAGTCTTGGTTTTCCCGTAGTTAATCAAAAGCTGTTTGTCAGAGCACCTGCCCACAAAATCTGTCATCGACCTATCCAATCCGCATTTCGAGAGTGAGACCAGAACGGTGTCATCTGCATACATTAGCAGAAAGATCTTTTTTCACATAACTCTAGGCGGATGGTATTGTCCAATGTTCCTATAATCGATAATTAGGGAATTTACGTAGATATTAAAAAGTGTTGGGGCCAGCAAGCAACCCTGTTTGACCCCCTGATAGGTCTGAACTGAATCCGACAGCCTGCCCTTCGGCGGCATCCTTACCCTCAATGAAGTACCTGTATAAAGTGACTTAATTATTGCAACCAAACACCTATCTGAATTTAAGCGTTCAAGTTCAGCCCACAACTGTGTTCTGCAGATCCTATCAAAGGCAGCGGATAAATCTATAAAGGCCAAATACAATTTGCATTGGCATCGCTGGTATTTGTTAACTAGACGTTGGAGGACAAAAACATGACTAGCAGTAGGATGGTTAGGCCTAAACCCCACCTGCTCCTCCGCCAGAATATTTTCACTCCGACACCACACCTGAAGACGGTTGACCAATATGCTGGTGTAAACCTTAGATACAATACAGAGCAGGGTAATTAGCCTAAAGTTATTGGGGTCTGATTGAATCCCCTTCTTATAGATTGTAACCACTATACTACTTTTCCATAATCCTGGTACTGCAGCAGCGTTGTTAATTAATGTAAATAGATGAGCCATCACTCCAACCCCCCACTCAGGAAATGGTTTGAAAACTTCGCCTAAGATATTATCCGAGCCAGCTGCTTTGCCCCTTTTCAAATTTGAAATAGCTTCTTGTACCTCCACAGGATCAACTGGGTCCCAATTCGGCAGCTCATCTTCAGAACATCCAGGTCTCGGCTCATAATCTTCAAATAGTCAAGTGAAGTGAGCTGTCCACTTTGAAGATGGAATTTTCAGGTCCCTAGTCAAATACCTTTGTTGTTTGGAGTTGTTAACTAGTCTCCAAACGGTGCACACACCTTTTTTATCTATTGCATCCTGCAAGACCCTCCATTGATTGACATAAAAATCTCGCTTTTCTTTGCCATTAATTGTTTGTAGCATTTCCTAGTCTCACTGTAGATATCTAACAGCTCCACACCATCACTAAACTGAACCTTACGGGCAATTGCTCTTAACCTTATTCTGGCCACTTTACATTCACCATCCCACCAAACATTCCTTCTCACAGATACCTGGCGACATTTATTAAAATCACGGACCACAGGTACTCTAAGAATTCCCATCAGCTGTTCCCAGATAGCCAAAACACCTTCTAGATCTTTAGTTCCTAATATTTGCTTTCCCATAGCCCTAACATCATTGCGTGCAAGGGTACCTTGCACTGCCCTTTCCACCTGCCAGGACCAACGCACGGTCCGTATTATGGGTGCATTGTTCCTATATGCCAGTGGGCAGTCTCCCAAACTAGAATTGCAGGGTTGGGGCAGTTGTAAACAAACCACAATGGGGAAGAGGTCACTCAAGACCCCACCCCCACCCCCCACCTGAAAATATAATACAAGTGGCTCCAAACCCAATGAAATAAGGGCATAATCCAACACACTGCATCCAGTTGGTCCAACATAGGTAAATCTCCCTTGAGTGTCCCCTTGATTATTACCATTGAGTATTTTCAGGGACATATCCAGCACTAAGTTATAAAGTTCATGGCCAGCCTGGTTTATTTTACAATCCTGTGAGATTCTATTCCCATATGTAAGTATAAGGAGTGAAGTCTGCATACTTTATTATACTTTATTTTACTTTTGTTGTATTTCAGTTATGGTTAGAATTTTGTACCTTGCTGTAGGGTTTTATCTATGTAGTTGATGTAGATTATGTTTTGATATTATGTTAATGGTACCACAGCAGGCTAGGTTGTATTAATGCATACTATTGTAGGGGGCGGAGACCCCAATTTTTGCATTTGTATTGTTATTAATAATATTATTCATATTTTGTAGAATTTGAAGGATCTGCCCTATATGAATACTATGTATATTATGTTTATATGCAATGGCTAATTAGCCACACAATAAAGAGTTGTTACTACTACTACTACTACCACCAATGATATTATGGTCCAAAATCCAAGAGATTGGACTCAGATGAGATGTCTATCCCCCAATGAAATCAGTGAGCAGGTTACAAAGACTCAGGAGATGGGAGAAAGTTCCTCTAAAGATGCAGTTATTGCTACTCCAACCTTGCAACAATCTAAAGTATGTATATCTGAGAAAGGTGTGACTCCAAATGTGGGAAGAGAATTGACAAATAGGGCAATGGTAAATCTACCTTCAGTGGCAACTTTATATAGTAGGCAGGATACATCACAGGCAAATGGGGTTGTTTCCCTGGAACCATTTGAGATAATTGATGAAGAGGGTGAAGTCTTGAACCATTCTCCCAAGATGGGCGCAACATGACAGAGAAATTATCCTTACCAAGCAGTAGGAGGTCATACGTTAAGTATTATTTCATGGAATGTGGCTGGTTGGAATAATTGTTTAAGTAAGGATTCGCAGGATTTGTTTTAAAAATATGATATAATTTGTCTTCAGGATAGTTGGATAACAGATGTAGCTAGAGTGGGCTTGCCCAGCTATAAAGCTTGGACTAAGCCTACTTACAGACTGGTTAATAGAGGGAGGCCAGCAGGGGGGAAGGGTTGGCGGTTTTTATCAGTTTGGCACTACAGCTTGAGAGTGAATTATTACCTAATGCCCTGTTAACACACTGGTGGTTCGCATTTTGGGGGCTGGGGTGGTAAAGTATCAGCTATTATTATTATAAATGTGTATGTACTCCTGACTGGAGGAGTCATAAACGGTATGAAATTCTGGTCTAGTATTGAGAACTTGGTGGGGCAAGTAGAGGATATTTATCCATCAATGCCTATAGTTCTACTAGGCTATATAAACGCTCGTACTGGGAATGATCACCTTAAAACAGCCCTTGCTATGGGGTTAGAGGAGGAGGATGCTTTTTTCTATCCTCTAAGAAAATCAAAGGATGCCATACTTAATGCTACTGGAATTCAATTTTTGAAGTTTCTGTATATAGAGTGAATTGGATAATCTTAAATGGAAGATCTACTGCTGATAGTAATGGTGACTTGACATTTATAGCTCATAATGGAGTCAGCATCATTGATTATATCTGTGTACCAGTTCACTTATATGATGATCATTTTAGAAATGTTACAGTACTACCATTTGGTGAAAGTGATCATGAACTTTTAACAGTAGATTATTTGCCTCAGCGGGAACCGGTTGAGACTAATGATGATGACCCACTTTTGGCTCAGGCAGTTTGCGGGGGGGGGGGCTAAGACCCTTAAGACCTGCTGTGACATGTGGAAAAAATCTCTCATATTCACCATGACTTCGACGCCGCACTTATTACACTAGGGGAACCAGAGGTTATGGAAGCCCCGGAATGTCCAGTTTTCTGGCATCAGTTTCAGTTGGTGACACCCGCCAGCGTGGTGGATGTTGTTGGGGCAGTCAGGGCTACTTCTTGTGAATTAGATCCGTGCCTGTCCTGGCTGGTTAAGTCCTGCCGGGAGACAATGGGAGACAATGGGGCCGTTGCTGGCTGGGGTGGTCAGCACGTCTCTGTGACAGGGCAGAGTGCTGGGCTGTCTCAAGGAGACAGTGGTGTGGCCTCTGCTCAAGAAACCATCGCTTGACGCTGACTCCCTTGCCAGCTATCGGCCTGTCTCTAACCTTCCCTTTTTAGGGAAGGTTATTGAAAGCGTAGTGGCTTGGCAGCTGCAGGAGCATCTTAATCACATCGGTTTTCTTGATCCCTCTCAGTCCAGCTTCCGTCTGGGGCATAGCACCGAGACTGCACTTTTGGCTTTGGTAGATGACCTGCGCTGGGACTTGGATTGGGGTCGCTCGACCCTGTTGATCTTGTTAGATCTGTCGGCTGCGTTTGATACCATTGATCATGAGATGTTGGTGATGCACCTGTGGGACTGTGCAGGGGTGGGCGGGACTGTTCTTGAATGGTTTCGCTCTTTCCTGACAGGAAGAACCCAGCAGGTGGTGCTCGGGGAACATTTTTTATCATGCCGAAACCTCTTGTGTGGAGTCCCGCAAGGTTCTGTTTTGTTCCCTCTCTTGTTCAACATGTACATGCAGCCACTTGACAAAGTGATTAAGAGGTTCAGTGTGCGGTGTCATCAATATGATGATGACACCCACTGTCTCCTTTTTCAACAGACCCAGGTCCAGCAGTCTTGGTGCTTACTCGGTGTTTGGCGGCTGTGGGGGATTGGATGAGGGCTAATCAACTGAAGTTGAATCCTGACAAGACGGCGGTGATGTTAGTGGGTAAGGTGATGGAGTTGGTGGCCCCCATTATTTATGGGGTCTGCCCGCCATTGGCCTCCCAGGTATGGAGTCTAGGGGTGATCCTCGATGTGCAGCTCCACCTGGATCTTCAGGTGGAGGTTGTGGCAAGGAGTGCCTTTCTCCAATTACATCTGGTGCAACAGCTTTGGCCATTTGTTTCGAACTCTGACCTGGCCACTGTCATCCATGCTTTCATCACCTCTTGATTAGACTACTGTAATGCACTCTACCTGGGGCTACCCATGGTGATGGCTCAGAAATTGCAGCTGGTTCAGAATGCGGCAGCCCTTCTCCTAGTGGGACTGGGCCGGCAGGAGTACATTACACCAGTGCTCCGTTCCCTGTACTGGCTGCCGGTGGTTTTTCCGGGCCATTGTTCTTGGCCTACAAAGCTCTAAATGGCCTGGGTCCTACCTATCTGTGAGATTGTCTCACTCCCTGGGTCCTGGATCGACCCCTGCGGTCATCGGGGGGTGCCCTGATCGAGGTTCCCTGAGTTTTCGGGGGGCACCCAGGGGAGGGCATTATCGGTGGCCACACCATAGCTGTGGAACTCCGTTCCAGTGGAGACCTGGTTGTCCCCGGATCTTCCCTCCTTTCGCAGAAATTGTAAGACCTGGCTTTTCCGCCAGGCATTTGGCAGGGGAGCTGGGTAGCGGGGGGAGGGGGAGGGAGAGGGTTTGGGGGTATGTTATTTTTTCTTCTGTTTATGATGTTTTATCTTGAAGTTTGTAATGATTGTAAGCCACCCCAAGCTGCCTGTGGCAGGAGGGACAGGGTAATAATTTTTTAAAATAAATAAATGGAACTCAAAATTAACTGAAAGAAGCAAGCTGTTTTTTGCCTCAACTGGTATAATTAAGTGTAAAGATACTTTCATGGCTGCAGACTTAGTTAATGGTAACTTGGTGGAATAATTTGGCCAGTTAGTAGCTAAAATTAGAGAAGATTTGCTGACTGTCACTAGAGCAAGGACGAATTACAGCGTGACACGTGCCCCTTGGTTTGATGGCAAGTGTCAGGTGCTTAAAACTGCAGTCCATAGGGCTGCCAAACGTATCAAGATGGATAAGTCCCCTTGTGCAGTTAAACAATTTCTTGATATAAAGAGATGCTACAGAGACGCATTGAAAACTAACAAAGCAGCATACCAATATTCTCTGTGGCTGTGTCTAGAGGAAGCAATTCAGCATAATGACTCCAACAAATTTCAGAACATTGTTAATAGACAGGGATACAGGGATACAGATTTATGGAGTCAAGTCTCCCAAGTGCTGTCCGGCAGGCACATTTTGCTGGTATCTTTACTAAGATTCCAGATACTAGCCTGGGTGAAGTAGCTGGCTTAGACCAGAGCACATTTCCCCAGTGGCAACCAGTTACAGACACTTGTATCAGATCACTCATTATGCAACTACCAACAAAAAAAGTCCCCGGAGAGGATGCAATCCCAGGTGAACTGTTCGTGTGACCACATAAAGTGGTGGGTTCCTGTTTTGTGCAGGCTTTTTGATTGCATTAACAGTTCAGGTAAAATCCCGGCAGTCTGGAATCTTAGCATCATTGTACCAATTTACAAAAAAGGAGACAGGACTTGTCCAGCAAATTAAAGCCCAATTAGTTTAATTAGTATTGTGGCAAATCTCTATGTTAAATTTCTATTGGAGAAGTTTAGACAATGGGTAGAGGAAACCAATCTTTTTCTGGAAGAACAGGTGGGTTTTCGCTTTGGTCGTTCGACCATAGATCATTGTTACATACTGACCCATCTGATTACCAAATATGTACAAGTTAGAAAAGGCAAACTGTTTGCCACATTTGTGGACTTAAAGTCTGCCTTTGATACCATAGATAGAAATTTGTTATGGGCAAAATTAGAAATTTCTAACATAGATAGAAAAAATAATAACAGTAGTAATTTTAAAAAAACAGATAGGAGACTACTTTTTTTAGTCCAAAGCCTATACCACAATACCTCCTTTAAGGTTAGGATGACTCCTGCAGGACATTTGTCTAATATAATTTTCATCTCAAATGGGGTGAAACAGGGATGTATTCTTGCCCCATTTCTATTTAACTTTTTTGTAAATGATATAATCACAGAGTTAAGTGGAGATGACTATTACCCTCTTAATATACAGGGGAAGCAGCTGAATATACTTCTATATGCTGATGATAGGGTATTTCTTTCAAATGCAGCAAATGGCATGAGAAGGCTGCAGTTAGCGCTGAGCACCCACTGTAGGAAAAACCATCTAGTAGTAAACCATGGGAAAACCGAGGTCATGGTTTTTGGAAAAAATCTTTCTATCCTAAAACGGTACCTTGACTCGGAAGTGTTGGAACAAGTCAGCAGTTATAAATATTTGGTGCTTACATTCTCTTGTTTGGGTATTTGGGCTCATCATCTGGACCAGACCAAAATGAAGGTATTGCAAGCTACCAATGGATTACTAAAGTTCTGGAGAACAGCTGGAGGGAGGATGGTTAGACCTGCCCTTATACTGTTGGAGCATAAGTTGTACCCCCAAGCATTGTATGGGGCTGACACATGGCGGCACATGGTGTCAACTGACATAGAAATTTTCCAAAACAAGTATCTTAAATCTATTTTGGGGATGCCACCATGTACTCCATCCTGTATGGTTAGGGTGGAAACCAGTATGTTACCTATTGAAATGGCTGTACATTTGTATATATTTTCTTATTGGCTGCATATAAAAGGTATGCCAAATGACCGCTTGCTGAAGCTATGTTGGGCGGAACAACTAAATTTTTATGCTGTTTCCCCATGGTGGAAGATGCTAACTAATATTCCTGGCAAAGCTGGGTTTTCAATTGAGTTTTTTCAGAACTGCTAAAAAAATAGAGCTAAATTACTGTTTAAAACTCGGCTTTGTGACATTTTTGTTCAAGCTGACTTAGCAGTATTGTCTCAGGTGAAAGCTGCACCCTGGTATTGTAAATATAAAGTCTGTGACCAGTTAGAAAGGTACTTAACAGTCATATCCAACTTTACTACTCACCAGACCTTGCTTAGATTCCAACTAATGTCCTCAGCAGTTGTGGAGGGTAGGTATGCTCAGATTCCTTTGGAATCAAGATTATGCTCATATGAATTATATCAAGTAGAAGATGTGTTACATTATTTGTTTAACTGCCCCATCTCAGAAAGCGTAAGAGATAAATTGATCAGCCCACTCCTCAAAGGGAAAATGCATTGGAACTTGCTACTTAAAGTGGCATACCTGTTAGCCAACCCGCAGGAACAAGTGATGAGAAAAATGGCAAATGCAGCTCATGCCCTGGCTGTAGTGAGAAGGTTTTGAGGTAAAGCAAAGTTGGTACAATAAGAATATTTGTTTTCACCTGCTCCTTGGTACTTTTTTTATATATATACATTTCTGTCTTTGTTTGGATACAGTAAATGTGGGTACCGCTGAGAAATGGTGCTTGGTATTTGCATGTGTATCTGTGATTATGCGAGTAAGTGTAAGTCATTGTGATGGTTTCCTTCGCAAGTGTCTTATTTTTAGAATGTAGTTTGTATTTTAATATTGTTTCGACCAATGGTCACAACAAATTGATGATGAAGAAGGAGAAGGAGGAGAAGGAGAAGAACACTTTCATTTTCGGATCATGATATCTAAAGGAGGACATTTTTTTAAATTGAAAGGATTAATCTCAGCTGTTTGCATCACCCACCCACTTGAACAGCTACTGTAAGCAAATGCTGGTCACCAGAACTGGATCCAATAAGAAAAAATTCCTATTAACCTAACTTGGCCAGTCAAGGCAACAATTATGTCACATATTTATAGGGAGGCAGGGAGGTCTGGTGAGTAGGAATCAAGTAATGGAGACACCAGAGCCAAACTGGGGTGTAGAAATGAGGAATATCTCCTTTACAATATGTTGTGACTACCCAACATATCTGGGTCAGTCTAAGAAAGTGTAGGCACCTTTCTTCTTTCCCTGACCCTATTAGAGGGTCTGGTGGGTCTTAGGGACCTGTTGTCCTTGGGTTGATGGTGATGGGCTTATTCCCCCAGACAGAGACTTACAGCAGAGTCGCAAGGGGCTCTGCGTGCTTATGAGTTATAAATAAAGAGCTGTGGCCTTTTAAACTCATATCTTGCATCCTTGCCTTCTTCCTTAAGTGCGGCAGTGATTCTGTATAGGAAAGGAAGCAAGGAGACACAAAGAAGGAATGTTTAAGTACTTACCAGACATGCCACTAGAACAGAATCACTGTTATTTCTTTCAGTGGGTGATCTGCAGAGCTCTATAAGGCGTGGAATACCTATAAGTGATGAAGTGATACCAACAATATTGTGTGATAAATACAGTTTTCATTTTTGAGACCAAAAGTCAGTTTGGCTGATTCTTTAGTTTTTTTGTTTTTTTTCTAACTCACTGAAATTGCTGATTAACACAATTTCAAACCATACCAGACAGAAGGCATAGTAGGAACTCTCTATGCAAACATTAGAAAGAACTATGAAACTGTGAGAGAATTGTACAGTAAGGACAAAACATTTTCTGCCATTTACTGCTCTTCAAGGATTAATAAAGCCTCTACCCGCACAATATCCTGTGCATTTTCTCTTTGATGTTTACTTTTGAAATATCAGGCCCCTAATCTCTGCTAACCAGAAGTGTTTATGTGAGGAGACTGTGGAGATAGACTATGTTTTAGCATTCCATATCACAGTATACTATGAATGAGAGACTCCATAAAACTTAATATCCCCCTCCATCCTCAGCCATGCATGGAGGAAGCTAGAACTCAGCTTCCATTAACAAATTAACCACCCATGTTTCGTTGTAGCACAATTGGCCCATTTACTTGCAAAGTGGTCTGTACAGGGAATCTTGTGTCCTGTAGGAAAATGTACTCAAAGGGCTAAATCCAAGCCACTCCCTAAAGCTATAAACGCATGGGTCTCAGTTGACCATTACTCTTTGCATATTTACAGACTGTCACTAGGTTCAGAATTGGGTTCTTACAGCTGAGTTTTATGGCTGCATGTGCTACTTCAGGGTCTCGGCTCAGGCGGGCGAGCGTAACAGCAGCTTTCTGCTGAACTCGTTCACAAGCAGCGACTTCCGCTGTATTCCCAGAAGATGATTTCTCAGACAGCATTGCCATTAAAAGCTGAACACCTACAAAAAAATGAATGTCTGTTAAATTGCTCCTCCAGAAAACACAAAACTTAGCTGTGAAAATAAAATAAAAATGATGCAATCTATACAGTAAGGACCCAAACGAGGAGCAGGACATTTGTTCAAATAACAAATGCACAACTGACCTCCGTGTTTCTACTCTTTAGAATTTGGGTAAAACAAGCATCTGTACAAAAAAATATAGGATGCATGTCTGCTTCATTTCTCTCCAGGAGTGGTTCCCAAATTTTATGCTGTGTGGCCTCAAGAGAGACTTAATATAATTCCATGACCACACGTAAGCAACAAAGACATGCCAAGTATACGGATTATCATTTGAGATCATGTTATATTCACAGATGGCATGAGCCCACATGGTGTCCCAACCTACTATTTGGGAAACCTCATACTTCATCATATATGGAGGAGAAGACAACACTAGGTAGTTTCTCACACACACACACACACACGGCTTTCCCTAAGACTCAGGATGACTTACACAATAAAAATACACATCATACAAATACAAACAAAGAAAAACTCAATTTAAAAACCTCATTTAAAAAACCACCTTCACCCTAAACCTTCCCACCAGAACCCCTAATGCGTTGCCAATGAGAAACGCATCATAAATGCATTGCTAATGAGAAACTTTTTACACTGCCTGTGGAAAATGCTCAGGCTCGGGCTCTGACAGACCTCTGGGGAAAGGGAGCAGGGCAGCAATTGAGAACGCCTCTCTGCAGCTCTTTGTTGTACGAACAAAATTAGCAGGTGGTACTTGCAGGAAAGCACTCCCAGATGACCACAGGGGTCGCAATGGAACATGGAAGGAAATTCAGTCTCTCAAATATGTGGGGCCAGAGGCGACTCATAAGGGGGGCATGGGGAGGCATGTGCCCCCCCCAGATTTGCAGAGGTCCTATAGAACCCCTGCCTAGCCCCCTGCCCAGCTTCCACTCCTGTGCCCCCCCTACTCTCGGAAGTTACCAGTCACCCTATGTGTGGGGCCCAGGTCATTTAAGGCTTTAAAGGTCAGAACCAACACCTTGAATTGTGCCTGGAAGGCTATAGGGAGTCAGTGCAGATTGTACAGCACAGGTGTAATGTGCACAGGGTGACTCACCCCTGAAAGAAGCCAGGTCACCTCATTCTGCACCAGCTGCGGCTTCTGGATAGTCACCAAGGGCAGCCCCACGTAGAGCACAATGGCATTCCATATCAGCCTCTAGCCTCGAGGTGATGAAAGCATGGATGATGGTGTTCAAATCAGAGTCAGAAAGAAAGGAAAACAGCCTCCTCACCAGATGGAGTTGGTGAAAAGCGCTCCTGGCCACCACCACAACCTGATGTTCAGGCACAACAAGGGAACTAGAAACACTCCAGTGCTATGAACCTGGGTAACCAGAGGGGCTGGTCCTGGACCCCCTCAAAAATAGAGGTTCCAATCCCCTCCAAGACACAAGATCAGGCAATCAATCATCAATCATCATCATCATCATCATCATCATCAGTCTAATCTGGATTCAGTTTCAATCGACTCACTCTCATCCAGTCCAAAACAGCAGACAGGCATTGGAAGCACTGAGACTGCAGGACCTGAGGGTTGGATGAAAAAGAGAGGTAGAGCTGGGTGTCATCAGCATACTGATTGACACTTCACTCCAAACCTCTGAATGATCTCGCCCAGCGGTCGCAGGTAAACATTGAACAAAAGGGGAAACAAGATGGAACCCTGCAGTTCCAACAGGATGACGAACAGTCTCTCATCATCACCTGATGGGACCTTCCAAACAGGAACAAACAGAACCACTCAAGAGCAGTCCTGTGCACCCCTGCCAGGTCCTGCATTTGTGTCAACACTACCTCGTGATCAACTGTATCAAAAGGATGCTGAGAGGTCTAACAAGATCAACAGGGTACAGTTCCCCTTGTCAATCTCCAGGCATAGATCATCAACCAAAGCTACAAGCGCAGTCTCTGTGCTATACCCTGGATAAAAACCTGACTTAAATGGGTCCAGGAATCTGAAAGCAACAAGATGAGCCTAAAGCAGCTGGACAACCACCTGTTCAATAACCTTCCCTAAAAAGGAAGCTTAGAGACACAGTGATAGCTGGCTGGGGAGTCAGTATCCAAAGATGATTTCTTAAGCAGTGGAGAGACAACCACAATTTTGAGGGTGTCTGACAACCTACCCTCCCGAAGGGAGGCATTGACTACCCCAGCCAGCAATGGCCCCAACATCTCCCGGCTGACCTTCACCAGCCAGGATGGGCAAGAATCTAATTCACAACTGGTTGCCTCCACTGCTCCAAGTACATTCTCTGTATCAGTGGTGACACCAATTGAAACCAATCCAAAAAAATAGGACAAGTATGAGCTTCCACAACCCCAAACTCTGACTCTGCCGGTGAAATAACAGCCCCCAAATTGTGGTGAATACAAGCGATTTTATCTGCAAAGTCATTAATACAAACATCATAGCGGGAACTAGAGGACTCTGTTTCATGGGAGAGATGGGCCAGATTTATCAGGCCAATTCACCACCTCAAACAGCTCTACAGGATGAGATTTTGCAGATGCTATGATGTCAGAGAGAAAGGCTTTCTTCGCCACCATCACAGCCACAGCACTGTCTTTCAAAAATGATCTGCTGTAATCTGTCGGCTTCAGCGTGAGTCGAGCACCACTTGAGCTCTAACGGCCTACCCTCCCAAGGGAACCTACGCCGTTGCACCAGTGGGAGTGGATGCCTAGGTGCAACCATGTCAATGACCATGATCAGGATGTTATTCCAGAAAATGAGCAGGTCATTGACAGAGTAGCCGTCAAGGTCAATGGGTGAATCCTGCAGAAAGTTCTGAAAATCAATTGGATTCATTAGTCTCCAACCTAACTAATCCCCCCACCCAAACTAACTAATCCCCCCACCCCAACAAGGGCATAGGAGAGCAGGGATCTGGGCCTTCACAAGGTAATGGTCCAACCACAACAATGCTGTAACACTCCTCCAACCCCACCCCATAATCCGAACCCATTTCCTAGCCGGTGCAAAATATCAAATCCAATGTGTGTCTTGCCTCATGCATTGGACCAGATATTAGGGGTGTACAGAAGGCACCCCATTCATTTTCATTTTTGTTTACAAAAACCCTTCATTTGGGAGACTTTTCATAAACAACTCTACCATTTCCATTTTTATTTTTACTTTTTTATTTAAAAAATAATTTAAAATATTTTTAAAACACTGTGAATACACAATGGCTGCCAGGGCCATTCTGCACATGCGCAGCCCTTTCCCAAAATGTCATGGGCAGAATCGACATTGTTTTGGAAATGGACATGCATTCACAGAATAGTCCAGCGGTCATTTTGCGCATGCACAGTGATTTTTTAAGATTTTATCTTTCATTTTTGAAAAAAGTCACAGTGCATGCAGAAAAAGGTTGAAGCCCGCTGGAGCCAATATGCACATGCATGCTTTTTCCCAAATGGCGCCAAAAGTGTAAGCACCATTTTGTGAAAAATGGCACCAATGCTGCCAGTGCCATTTTGGGAAAGGGCGCACATGCGCAGAACAGTCCTGGCAGCCATTTGTGCATGCGCTGGTTTTTAAAATTATTTTATGTTTTATAATTTTATTTTTTTAATGAAAATAAATGAAAACAATGACAATTGTTTGCTGATTCATCCATTTTCATATCCTTCCTTATTTATGAAAGCAAACGGGGGTTTGTTCATTTTTGTAAATAAAAGAAAACAATATGAATGCACATCCCTATCAGATATTATTTAGGATAGACCCATGGTTGTCATGGAGACCATGAAGTCCCAGTCTGACCCCAAAAGGTTCATGTGAGGATGTCTGTTGAAGTCACCCAAGACTGTGCGTCTGTGTAACTTCAAGGCCACCTCTGAGACCAACTCAGCCAACTCGTCTGCTGTGCATCAGGGTGGTCGGTACACCAGTAAAATTCCAAATCTATCCCTGGCCAAATCCAGCAACAGGTGGGCACACTCTATACTGGATGAGTTAGGCACTGGATACCTTCGAAAAGCCAAAATGTCTTTGCAGATCACAACCACTTCGCCCCCCCACCCCCAACCCTGAATCCTAGACTGATGCTGCACTGAGTACCTGGCGGGTGCCTTCTGAAACATTATAGGTCCAGAAACCTCATCCAACCAGGTCTCTGTAATGCATATGAGGTCAGCAGCCTCATCCTGAATAAGATCAAAGATGGTCGATGTTTTATTTGCCACTGACCTCGCATTAAGTAGCATCAGCTTCAAATCAAGAGGGTCCACTAGCCTCAGACCCCAAATATCCCGAGACAGGAGAGGAGTGGGACACAGGAATAGACATGAGATACCTCTTCTGATGTCCCTGATGACCTCTTCTGAAGTCCCTGATGACATTTCTTCCTCCCCTTGCCATACCTCCCCATGTCCAGCATGACCCCAATTGATTCAGTAGCTGTCCCACTCTCTACCTCCCCCAAAGAGTCCCCCCCCTCCCTGGTTCTTGAGTACTAGTCCCTACTCCCCAAGCACAATAACGCTCAAAGGGTCAATAAGCCTCCTTAGGGTGGAGGGTGGCCAACAGGGGTGGGAATTTTGGTTTTGGATAGAACTGAGACAGCCCAAGAATGGCCGTTTCAGTTTTAAAACCATAAACCAAATTTGCGGTTCTTTTTTTATTCCGGTGTTGTGGGTTTTTTGCATTGATTTTTTTTTTCCGGTTTCTTCTCATTGACTTCAATGGGAAAAAATCCACTGAAGTCAATGAGAAAAAAACAGAGGGAAATCAGTGCAACCCCCCCCCCCAAAAAAAACCAAAACCAAAATTATAGCCAAAAATCGAGAAGAACCAAAACCAAACAACCCCAAACCAAACTTCCATCCGGATTCCCATCCCTAGAGGATTATGTCCCAAACCTGGCACCCCCAGAGGCAGATTGCAGAGGTAGGTGGGAACCCCCCACCCACCCCCTTCCCCAAACCTACCCTCCCCCCAAAAAAAATCTCCCTCCCACCCCTGCCTCATCTCAACCATACCCATAGTCCCAATCCCAATAAAACCCACACCATTCACCCCCATGCACATAACCCCACCGTCAGAAGGGAGCCCTGGCATGGGCCCCACACCCCTTCCTCTGTACTTGAACACCCTCCTCTCACAGAAGGGCTAGGACACAAACCCTGAGTCTCCTCAGACCCCACCACACCCACCTTTTGCCCATACCCTTCCCTCTCACCAAGGGGTCTTGGCAAATTCACCCATCCCCCCTCCATTCCAAGCCAATACCCCTCCCTCTCCCCAAGGGGCCATGGCACTCCTTCCCATCCAACCCCACCCACCAACCCACTCCCCATAATCCTACCTGTGTCCCCATTTAAAATAACCCCTTACCCAAACTTAAAATAAATCCCCCCTCCCTGAGGGAGAAAACTACTTAAATAAAATCAAACACAAACAAATATAAAAGGCCCCCTAACACCTACGGCCACCTAACGGCCGGTGCTTTTGGTATCAGCCTTCAGCAGCCACCTACAGGAAAAGTGCTATGCAAAGAAATATTTTAAAAGGCGCACTAACATCTCTCCCTCTCTCAGTTTTGATTAAATATTAATACAAGTGAAAATTTCAATGATCATTACACATTTGTGTCCAGCATTATCAATATCTTTTCTAACCTATTTTAATTGTCAGCAGTACAAAACTATCACTCGGCTTTTGCACTACAGCTGTACAATAGATTCCCAAACTGGCCTGTGACTCCACTATCTGAGTCAAGAGGAGGGAAACTCCAGCCCATGGGCCAAATCTGACTACTAATAATTTGAAAGAAAAAAATGAGGAGCTACATATCACTGTTAGACTTGCAGGTTACCCCAGCTGACTTCAAAAGGGCTTTAATTGTTAGAACAGTCTCTTAATTAATTAATTAATTAATTAATTAATTAATAAACAAAAAAATGAGAACCACTGCCAATTAGCAAAAGAGTCATGGAGCTAAACAACAAGCAATCAGTACATGTACAAAAAAGACAGCAAAATTGAGCAAAGAGCCCACCCAAGCTTTTCTCATTCCAAAGGCCCTTCTTTAGGACTCATTAGTATCTCTGGTTTCTAACCCTTTGCTAATTGCTATCATATTAGTCAGACACAGGAAATTGTTACACACCAGATGACTCTCAACTCTTTTCACAAGCCCAGAGGCAGCTACTTCAATGTGAAGCTGCCATAGGAAGTAGTTATCTCTCCCAGTTGTGGGTAAAATTTGTTGTAAACAATTCTGTGGCAAGTATAGTGTGATGTCCGAGTAGTTAAATATTATATATTTTAGTTATGTTTTTGTTAGTATGATCTTAAACGTCTTTTGATGTCATATAAATTCTAAACAGCAGGTTCTGTTCAGTTAAATATGATGTGAGATTTTTATGTTAAAATTGTTAAAATGTTGTATGCAAGGACCTATATGGTCACGCAAATAAAAGCTTTTTGACTTTGACTTGACATGTGAAGCTGCCATTAATTTCCAATGGGGAAGAAAAATGCAATATACCAATGCAGGCCCTGTAACATGTATTTTTCATAAGTGGCCTGGAAAATATACATAGGTGGCAACCATACTCACTGCTACCACATCTGCTCTTTGATTAATGAGCCCCATTTTGTAGGGGCATGAACCAGAGCTAAAATGATCCCTCACTTACTCACACCCACTTTCTGGTTCAAAGGGGAGGGGAGAGGAGGCGTCAAAGCCACAGTCTAGGTGGATCAAGGCACAAGAATTTTAATTAGCGCTGAAACAATTAGTGGCTTTATTATTTGTGGGTATCATTCGCATTTTCAAGCATCACTTTGAGTTTCCAAATAAAATTAGTGTCCAAAATAGTTATGTGCCAAGTCCCCCATCTTCCCCCCCCCCCCCAAGTATTCTGTTTCAGTTTGCTTATTTCAGTTATCTCATTTTTGGCAATTGTGCAAGCACATTGGTGCTAATTTTGCCAAAACTGGGTAATTTCAGACGTGACGAAATCACAGTGAATCTCTGGCGGGGGTCAAAGCTAACCACGGTTCTGAGGATGGTGCTGGCCCCATTCCCAGAACTTTGCTTAGGTTGACCACAATCCGTGGTGGGCCAAAAGTAACATCTGTTACCTTGGCCCATCACGGATCGTGGCCCCGACCGCGGTACGGGATCGGGCGCAGTGGCCACATTGACTGCTGCGCCCATCTGTCTTGCGAAGGGTGGGCGGCCGGGGGAGTGGGGGAGGCTGGATCGTGCGGCCGCACTTTTCACCGCATGGCCCCACCTCCTCTGAGATTCCCCACCATGATGGAAGCCGGCATGTCTAAAGGACAGACAGCTTCATCACTGACTGGGATCCGAGACAGATCCCGGTCCCGGGTTCAGCGTGTTGGGCCTCCAGGCCCAGCACGTCTGAAATTACCCGTTGCCTAACCAAAGTACTAAAATGACTGAACCACCAAAATAACCAAAACAAAAAACCCAGAAAAAAACAAAACCAAACCAGAAAAAGCATAATTAGATATTGGTTATTATCTGAATCACTATTTTCAGTATGGGTAGGGTGTATTTGATGAGTTTACCCATTTTTCGGGTACTCATTTCATTTCTAATTTTAATTCTGAAAAAAGGACAGACTGCCTGAGAAGGAGGCTGGGGAACTTAACAAAAGGACTTTGTAAAAGGACTGTGGGTGGTGGTGTGCTGTTGGTTTGCTAACAAAAACACTGAGTGAAGAGAACTTTCTGTGACTGGTGGGTTTAGGCCCATTCATGTTTGTAGCTAATGTTACGAAAATGGACGAATAAGCAAATGATTGTCATTTGCTTTCCTCTGTTTTTGCTTAAAAATTACAAATAAAATTAATTTTAGAAAACTGCGCATTCACAACATGGCCCCTGGGGCTATTCTGCACATGTGCGCCCTTTTCCAAAATGGAGCATGCCGCATTGGTGCCACTTTGGCAAAGGGCAGCCAGTCTGCACATGTGCAGAATGGCTGCCCTTTGCCAAAATGGTGCCCACAGTCACAGAGTCACCCAAGGGGGGCGGAAATGGGGGGCCACAAGCACAGGAGGGACCGAAATCAGACCATGAAGGACAGCAGCACCCAGGGTGCTGGATGATGGCTCGGAGATCAGGACGCAGCCACAGGAGACATCAGCAATGGAGGGGAACACCGGTTGCAGAGGGTGATGGGGGGGTGGCTGTGGATGGGTCCCAGAGGCACAGGCAGGGACAGCAGAACCCCAGGAACCAGCCAGCACAGCAGCAAGTCCCAGACATCATGGAGGTAGCGGGCAGGGACCTACGGCGGCAGGGCGGAGGTGGGAGCTCATAGCGGGGCCAGCATCCAGGACCCGGAAGGCACAGGGGGCCTCACAGACATCTTCAGGGGGCCATGAAGGGGCCCGGGGCCAGGTGGCCTGCGAGGTGCACAAATGGGGCCACTACAGCATACCCCGACGATATCCCAGTGCAGACATGTGGTGAGCAACAAGGTAATACGTCTCAAAGGGATCCTGCATGACAAGTTCCACCTTGACATCCGATCGGGACCACACACCAGTCAGCACCATCAGCTCTGCCCCAGTGGGCTCCAACAAGCCATAGTCAGCAGCTAGGGGCCACAGAAGGTGACCCAGCTGCAACAGGCAGTGATAGACAACCCCACGCGACCGCTGGTACCCACAAGCCCCGTGAACACAGCCATAGAAGGACATGGCCAGGGCAGGGCCCCCTTCCACCAGACAGGCCGTGTAGGCGGCCAGGCTGCACACAGAGAGAGCAGACACGGTCTCCGGAGCCAACCACCAACATGCGCGCACCTCATCTCCAGGATGCGCCCATCGGGAAAGGGACGCAGGCCCAGCATCACCGCATGCAGCCGGCAATTGTGGGCACTTGCCTCATAGTCAAAATAGCGCAGGCCGGAGCTCAGACTCGCATAGGCACCTGTGAGGCTGTCTGGGCAACTCAGGAGCAATTGCATGGCCAGGGAATGCCACAGATCACACAGGGCCATGGTCTCGTGGAAGGTCCAGATATGGGGGGGCGCCAGGGATGGTGGGGCCCACGAGCACTGGGGAAGCACTGCCAGCCATGGTCCAGCAAACGGAGAATACTAACTGCAAGGAAAGAGGGGCCCCACAATCCCTGGAGGGACAGGAGGGGAAGCAGGGGATCTCCAAGGCCAAGCAATAATGCCACAGGCCGCAACATGGCATGGCAAAAGAGCGAGGCGTGGGGTGCGGACCCAGCACAGCTGCTGGAACCAAGTGCACATACAGGACAGCCTACACACTAATCAGGGCAGCGAGGACAACAGGCAGCCAACACACAGAGATGGGAGGTGATGTCAGCAGGAATGCAGCTGCTGCACGCATGCCCGAGCACTGGCTAGATCATGTGCCAGGCCCTGAGCAGGAACTGCAGGTGAGCTCAATGGGGTTCCCCCTGCCTCCCCACCACGGTTGCCCTGCAGGAGCCAGGCCAGCCAGCCGGGGGTTAGGCAGAGGTGACTGGGGGCCCCCCGCCTGATCGTGACCTGGGGGTGGGGCCATACATGCCCCAGCCTATAACGGGTGCGGCTCCAACCCACCCGGGGCACTGTTCACCATGGAGCTGGGATGGCTGGGCACCTGCGGGATGCACCTAGCAGTCTGCGCAGAGTGGTACCGCTCGCACACGGACCTCTTGCGCATCCAGACCAGAGGTGCACCTGGCCACCCGGCTATGGGTGTGCATGGCCAGGAGCGCTGTCACAGCCTGGAGGGCCCACCACAGGTGCAGGCACTCCCTGATCCAGCTCAGGGTCCAACGGGTGTCTGGAGCGGCCCGAAAGGCTCTCATCCGCACCCAGAAGCATGCTGCTGCGCTCCATGAGGTGGCCAGACAGCTCCAGGGCTGGAGGGAGACCATGGGCCATGCTGCCCAGCTCACTATGCCCATTGCCCAGCAGTTACGGGTCACAGAGCGTGCACAGGGGTGGTGGTCCAGGGCGCTGGCTCAGTGGGTTGAGGCTGCCTGGAGAGCGCACTTTCGGATGGACAGGTGCAGCCTCCTGCGACTCGTGGAGCTGCTAATACCCTTGCTGGAGTGGCAGAAAAACCCCATGCAGGTCCCCATTCCCACAGTCCAGTGGGTGGCCATCAGGGTCTGGGCCCTTGCAACACCCAACTCCTGCTGGTCCGTCTCGCAGCACTTCGGCATCGGGGTGAGCACCATCGCAGGGATCCTGCAGGACATCTGTGAGGCAGTGGAGGGTGTGCTCCTGGACCGAGCGATCCAGCTGGTGGACCAGGAGGCCATGATGGCCGGCTTCGCAGCTGGAGGGTTCCCCAACTGCATGGGTGCTGTGGATGGAACCCACATTGAAATTCTCCGCCCATCTGATGGGGAGGCCGCGGAATATGTCATCCAACACGGGTACCACTCCCTGCAGCTGCAAGAGGTCGTGGACCACCAGGGATGGTTCATAGACATATACACGGGCCACTCTGGGTGCAGCCACGATGCCAGGATCATGACCATCTCTCCCTTCTATGCCCGGATGTACCGCGGGGACTTCGGGGACATGGGGATGATCTGGATCGAGGGGGTGTTGATGCCCCCCTGCATCCTGGAGGACCACGCCTATCCCCTCACCTGGTGGCTGATGAAGGCATACCCGGTCGCCAGGAACCCTGTGGAGGTGCTGTACAATACCCACCTGTGTGCAAGCAGGATCATGGTTGAGAGGGCCTTCGGGGCCCTCAAGCAGTGTGTGGTGGCCTCGGATCCCACCGTGTCAGACACTGGGTGGGGGCTCCCAGGGCTGGTACGCGAGGGGGGTCTGGCAGTCCCTGAGGTCCCAGGGTGTTCCTCTTGGGGGGTGGGGCCCCTGGAGCCGGTGCCTTCTCACGGGGCGATGAGGGGAGAGGGTACCTTGGCCCATTCCCTGACCTGGACCACTGCGCTCCCCATGAGGCGTGGGGCAACAATGGAGCCCTTCATGTGCAGGATGCGGTCCAGGGCGTCATAGTAGGGGGGCGGTCCAGACTCCATGGACGGACCGCCGGTTGTTGGCCTTAATGGCCTTGTACCCCCTCTTGAGCTTCTTGACCTTGGAGCGGCACTGGGCCACTGTCCTGTGGTGTCCCACTGCCTCCATTTCCCACACGATCTCCTGGAACACGTGCTGGTTGACCGCTAGCTACAGCTGGTGCTCCAGGGTCCCCCAGATCCTGATGAAGTCCTGGGTTTCCCTGTGCCCTCATTGCCCCCCTCAGTGGTACATCTGTCTCCTGCGTGGGCCCTCCTGGTCCTGGTCCTCCTCCTCTTCCACATGCCCTCCACCCATCTCCTCCGGGGGCTCAGGCTCCCTGGCCCGTTTCCATGTCTGTGGGTCATAAGGAGGGGTGGTTGGTTGCCGGGTTGTCTCATCCCCATGGCCCTCCCCCTTCCCCCCCTCCTGCCGGGCTGTCCCCCACCTTGGTGCCCCTGTGCTGCTGCCCCCCTCACTCCCCTTACCCATTTCCGGGGTGCCTCATCTCCCGGGCCAGTTGTTGTCTCCGGGGATGCCTGTCCCAGCTGCTGCTGCTGTTGCTGCTGCTCTCCCTCCACCACCTCCATGTGCAGCACAACCACCTCCTCTGCCTGCACCTCCTCCTCCCTTGCTCACTCGCCCTCCACTCTCCTCTCCCTTCCACCTCCCTCCATCCCACCATGTCCCCCTGCTGCTATGTGCCCTTTAAATCTCCCTCCCCGGCCTTATTATTATTAACAAACATTTATATAGCACCAGCAGTGTACCTGGCACTTTACAAAGTAATAAAATAAACATGGTCCCTGCCCCTAGGGCTTACAATCTGAGAGACAGGAGCAGGGGGAGAGACTTAGGAAGGGGAACAGAGGGAGAGACAAGGGGTCTAACATTCATGAAGATGCGAGGTCTCAAGTGCACATACTTGGCTTGGTTACGATGAGAATGACAGCAGGCAGGTCCATGTTGCAAGGATAAGGGTAAACCGATCGTAGGTATAGGAATAGTGGCTCAGCAGGATAAAGAGTCAGACAGAGCAGAGCGAAAGAGGTGAGTTTTAAGGAGAGATTTGAAGGTATGAAGGGAGGGGGCAAGGCGGATGTGGACAGGGAGGGAGTTCCAGGCATGGGGGGCAGCAAGTGAGAAGGGACGAAGGCGCTTAGGGGAGCAGGGAAGGCGTGGAAGGGTGAGAGAAGGGACAGAGGAGGAGCGAAGTGCACGGGCTGGAGTATGGAGGGCGATAAGTGCAGAGAGGTAGGGGGGAGCAAGGTTGTGAAGAGCTTTATAGGTGAAGACTAGGAGCTTGTGCAGGATTCGTTCAGGAAGGGGAAGCCAGTGAAGCGAAGAGAGGAGGGGCTGCACATGGTCGAAGCGACTGGCGAGGTAGATGACCCTGGCAGCAGAGTTTTGGACAGAGATGAGGGGAGAAAGGTGAGACCGGGGAAGGCCAGTGAGAAGGAGGTTACAGTAATCGAGGCGAGAGATGACCAGAGCATGAACAAGAGTTTTGGCAGACGAGACAGAGAGAAAAGGGCGAATCTTAGCAATGTTATGGAGGGAGAAGCGACAGGATTTAGCAACAGAGTCAATGTAGGGTTTAAAAGAAAGGGCTGAGTCAAAGATGAAGCCTAGGCTACGGGCTTGGGGGACAGGCAGGATGGTGACTCCATCAATAGTTATTGACAGTGAGGAAGGAGAGGAAGGATGAGGGGGGAAGATAAGGAGTTCAGTTTTAGCCATGTTGAGTTTGAGTTGACGTTGAGACATCCAGGTAGAGATGTCAGAGAGACAGTTGATGAGACGAGCTTGAACAGAGGGAGAGAGAGAGGGAGTAGAGAGATAGAGTTGAGTGTCATCAGCATAGAGGTGGTATTGGAAGCCATGGGAGGCAATGAGTTTGCCTAAGGATGAGGTATAGATCGAGAAGAGGAGAGGGCCAAGAACAGAGCCTTGAGGAACACCAACTGAGAGGGGGAAGGAGGAGGAGGCGGAGTTGGAGAGAGACACATTAAAGGAGCGGTCAGAGAGGTAGGAGGAGAACCAGTTATGGACAGAGCCACAAAAGCCAAGGGAGTGAAGGGAATCCAGCAAGAGTGAGTGGTCAACAGTATCGAAGGCAGCAGAGAGATCAAGGAGGACAAGAATGGAATAGAGACGTTTAGATTTAGCCACCAGAAGATCGTTGGTGATCTTAGCGAGAGCAGTTTCAGTAGAATGAAGGGGGCGGAAGCCAGATTGGAGGGGGTCAAGGGAGGAGTTGGAGGATAGGAAGTCAAGGCAGCGGGAGTAGACAACACGTTCAAGCAGCTTGGAAGCAAAAGGAAGGAGTGAGACAGGACGATAGCTAGAAGGGTCAGAGGGGTCAAGAGTGGACTTTTTGAGAATAGGAGAGACTGTGGCATGTTTGAAGGCAGAAGGGAAAGAGCCAGTAGAGAGGGAGAGGTTGATGATGTGCAGGAAGGAAGGGGCGACAGTGGGAGTAATGGAGGTGAGGAGGCGGGAAGGAATGGGATCAAGGGGGCAAGTGGAAGGGTTGGAGGAGGAGAGCAGAGAGGAGATTTCCTTAAGGGAGGCAGGGGAGAAGGAGGACATGAGAGAAGGAGGGGGAGGAGGGAGAGGGGTGGGAGTGGGAAGAGAGGAGTGGGAAGCGATGTCGAGGCGGATCTTGTCTATCTTGGAGGTGAAGAAGGAGGCAAGATCCTGAGCAGAAAGGGAAGAAGGAGGGGGAGGACAGGGAGGCTGGAGGAGGGAGTCAAAGGTAGAGAACAGGTGGCGATGGTCCCGAGAACAGGACTCAATGCGGGAGGCCTGTGTTGTTGCTCGTTGCCTGGCAGTGACGCTGCATGCTTTGTCCCCAGCTGGGAATCATTTTGCTTGATTCCGGCCGGTGGTTGCCGTTCAGACGTTACATTTTGTTCTTTCCCGGTGGGAATTGCTTTTACTATCCTTTTGGAGATGGTCCGGGCCACAGCTCTGGAAGGGTGGTTAAATTTGTCCCCTAATGGGGATTGTCTGTGGTGAACATCTGGTGCCCGCCGAACAGACGTTCAGGGCCCTTTGGCCCCACCGTGGGGTTGTGCGTGGTTCACTGTGGTTGACTGTGATCTCGTAACGTCTGAAAACACCCTCATTTTCATTATCATTAACAACTATGTCATTTTCATTTTCATTTTCATTTTTTTTTACTGTTTTCATTATCGATATCATTTTTGTTATCGATATTCATTGTTATCGGTACCATTTCAAACAAAGATTTTATTTTTGGTATCTGTATCGTTATCAATTCCCGTGCATAACAAATATTTATCTAAATCTAAGGGAGACATGGAAGGGAAAAGGAAAACTATCTATTATCTAATAACGAAAACGACATGCACACCCCTATTAATTCATGCATCACCACCGTGACTCATATCAACTGCAAGTACATTCAAAGATCTCACCCTGCATTTATCTACACTAGCTATCAGTCAGAAAGCTCGTTTGAACAGAATATTTCTGTTTTAATTAATCCATAGTGTTAATATAGGTAGCAGATTTATACTAAGCTGACAGGAAAACATGCTTATTGAAGATTTAAAGTGGCTTTCCTAAATTAAGCTTAGCCCTGTTCCCAACTAAGCTTTTCTTGGGAAAGACACTATTAATACATATTGAAAGCATTCTCAGGGGCTTAACAATTGTTAACTAACCCATATAAACAAATATGGGATAACGAACTCAGAGAAAATTCCATGTAGGTAATACCATATATTTTACTAAGAAAAATAACCAGAAGGGTTAACTTGCACTGCACATTAAATTGTGTCGTTCTGTAATTAAAATACAAATACCATGCCTACAGTGCTCTCTCTCTCTCTCTCTCTCATCTCTAGTCTATACGTACAAATACAGCATTTAATAACTATAAAACACATACCATTTCCTTGAATTATCTCTGAGGCACACTGGTCCAGAACAGACATGTTTGCTAATATTGTAACAACCTGCATAAAAAAAGAGGTGAGAACATGAAATAAGGCATTCAGCAATGTAAAATTGCTCCACTAATTCAAAACTAATGTTCCTTGCAAGCTGACAAGTTACCATCTTCTTATAATACTGAGGCTAATTGGAATTAGCCTCGGTTCATAACACCAGTAGTCCCCGGAGTGTAGTGGAACCCTAGCCTTGCTGTCCTGTAGACTGGATACATACCACTTGAGGATAGATTCCCAAATTGGCCTGTTATTCCACTATCTAAGTCAGGTGTGGGGAACCTCCAGCCCAGGGGCCAAATCTGATCCATGGCTATTTTATTTTAATTTGGCTCCTTTCTAATTCCTGAATCTAACCCATGGATCTAGTACCCTACCCACAAGTACTGACAGATGAGCTCAGGGGAAGGGAGCAAAGAGGAGAGCATGCACTCAAGGATAGAGATGGAACAGTTCCATGATCTGGACCCTTCCTTCTTTCTTCCTTCCATCCTCAGTTCATCTCTTAAGCATCGCTGCCCCAACTCCTAGATGACCTGCAGAGCTTGGACTAATTTTTGTAGTGATCCATGGGAGGGAAAAGGTTTCCCATTCCTGGCCTAAGTGAAGGGTGAACATCTAGCCTCCGTTAGCCTCACAAACTCCCACCCTTAATGATGACTTCTAGCAACCCCAGAACCGCAGCACTGAGAGAGGTAGAAATTAAGGAAGTGATTGCCAGCATCACAAACTGAGGTGGGAAGCATTCCCCTGTTTTTACACGTGTGACAATATATAAAGTTGCCTGTTTTACAACTTCTTTATGTCACTGGAGTAGCATAAGGGGCTATTGGACAATTTGTTCATCCCTAGAAGTATCCTCTCAGGAACAAAACCTCAAGACCATAGCCCATTCTTATTCACAAAAATTCTCATTGATAAAGGTAAAAAATCTACAAGATTTGGGTCATGTTGCATAACCAATTAGAAGTAACTCTTGGCAGTTACTCTTCACCTTCAAAGCGCTACAGAAAATCTCTTCCATCTTCTTGTCAGGTAACTGTTATAGACCTTGGTTAAGGAAAGCATCCATATTCAGAAAAGAGCTTAAAGTGTGATTGACATCAGTGTAATTTATGTATATGCATGTCAGGACAAGGATAAACTGAATGGATATATTTATATACATCCCGAGTTAGAATCAGTCATTTCCATAAAGCCGAGGGTACCAGAAATCTAGGTTCTGATTTTCAATTCTGCTGAGAATCCATAACTCCAGTAAAATCACAAGCACTTTTCATAGTTGGGTCTTAGAGCAAAGGCAATGGAAGATGCTATGGTTGCAAATTCTCAAAACACTCCAGAGACCCCCAAAATGGTATGAGGCTTTCAGTCTATCCCAGATAGGAACTCAGAAGTTGCTGGAGCCTAGGGATGGGCGAACGCAGTTCAGAAGTTTGGAGTTCGGCCCGAACTCGGCCTGTTCAGATGACTGAACCCGAATCCAACCCTGAACTGACCGAACCGAACTCAATTCCAAACGTCGAAATGACCGAACAGTTCGATCAATTCGGATCGCGTTTGGGTGGCAAAAAAGGGTCACTGGAAGGTCAAACGTGACAGGGAGGGGTAGTCAGCTGAGGAGCAGACTTCCAGGCACCGCAGGTGGAGTGGCTTGCAAGAAACAAAATTATCTGCCTCCCCCCTTCCAAACACCTTCTGAGCTAGTCACTGTTCCTGAACAGCAGGCGTTTCAGAAGGCTCCCTCTCCCAGCATTTCCCAGCTCCCCAATCCATTGCAATCCTCCTCCCATTTCACCCGTCCAACCCATCTACCCCCATATTCTCATTCATTTATTTAGCTTAGCTTAGATAGATTTAGTGGTTATTTTTTGTTTTTACCC
>QEPC01009171.1:3467908-3478837 GCA_003113815.1 Sphenodon punctatus | reverse complement strand
ATAGATGGATAGATAGATAGATAGATAGATAGATAGATAGATAGATAGATGTGGGAGTTAGCTTAGTGATAGAGATAGCGTTAGTGATTTAGTTTTAATGTTTGTAGGAGTAGGCCTGTGTACTTATTAGATAATCCATTTAGTTCATAGTATTTAGAATAGTTAATAGCAGTTAGATTTAATGTAGATATATATATATAATATTAGATAAAAAAATAAATACAAAAACCCATATAAAAACAAAAAAGCCAAATAAAAAAACAAAAAACCATATAAACCAAATAAAAAACCAACCCCTCCCCCCCACAAAAAAAACCATATAAAAACATTTCCCAAACAGCCGAACCCTAACCAAATGGCTTAACAGAACGGCCGAACCCGGCGAACGAACTGAACGGCCGAACCCGACCGTGATCTGTTCGCCCATCCCTACTGGAGCCTAATTCTACAACCAGAGCTTGTTTGGATACATGTAGTAGCTGGACAGTGGCATTGAATCATTTGGATGTGATGGGGTACCGAGGGGTTGTACATAGTAACTACTCCATGCCATGCGGCGGTACTGAGGAGTAATACTACATAGTGGAGGTCTACAGCATATCTATCATTTGTGAACATTATGTGGGGGGAGGGGGGAAATCCACCCATCCACTGTCCTCCAACCATCCACGATTCTCCTCTTGCTTCCATGCTCTGAGGGAATGGCAGGGATGAATCATGGGATAGCTTGAAATGTACTCCTGCTGAAATAATGCCACAGTGAATGGATGTGTACTTCAAATTACCTCAAAGAGCAACGTCCCTTCTCAGGGGGGGCGGGGGGCAGGAGGGGAGCTCTTATGTAGTATGAACTATGCATAGCTTAATCCTCACTGGCAGTGTTGTGTCTGAGCAGAGTCACTAGATCAAACCACTTTCTCTGATGTAGCTCTAGGCAAACATATCATGCATTATTTTTAGGATGAATTTTAATGAGTTTTGACTTAAGACAAAATAGACAAAAATTGATTGTTTACAGCATCTTCCAAAATACAACTTTAGATTATATTTAATGCTCTTGATCATTTGTCATAAACAAACAGAAATGACATGAATGATATATTGTTATGTATTTTAATCTTTGCATTACTCAATCCATACAAAATATCAAATGTGTGGAAATTAGGATGTAAAATGGTTGGAAGCCCTAATGGCTATATAGATACTTATACCAAAACAGAGATAATTTTTACTAAAAAACTTGCCACTTTTCCTGTCTACTGGTGCCTGGGACAGTTGATCCGTTTGACAAATACGGTGCGTGAGGAGACATTTGGCTTGCATAACGTTTGGCTGTGTGGAGCATGTGTTCAACAAACAAACAAACAAACAATCAAACAAACAAACAAACCATACTGATTGCTATAAGTAAGCACAGTGTCAAATTATCAACAATTTGCCTCTCACTATGTCATTATAGTAACAAAGGTGACTCGCTTTTGGTTCTGTGACATAAAGGTCTTCTACTTTCTACAGTGCTATGGTGTCATTGCTCTGAATAAATACACTTACTTAGCATGCAAATGACTTGATGAAACACTAAACAGCAACAGGTAGAAAAATGGGAACTCAATATACATCTCTGTATTTATTCAATGTTAATTATTAACAGAGTCTCAGGCACAGTGTATGTATTTTTTCACTCTAAATTGTATCCTGTTAATGAAAATTACTTCCTCTATGCATAGTCTGTGCCCCATGTGGCTCTTGAAGCAATAGATGAAGAATTCAATTAAACACAATTTGAATAGATGCCAATTATTTCACTGCTTCAAGTTATTTTCTCTAATAAGTATTCTTAGATGTAAAAATATTTTGTGTGTCTTTCACTATTACATATTATTTGAGTGAGGGGGTTTATTGGGGCTTGATCAAGACTGCTCCACTTTCCATAGTTACACATTTCTCCATATTTTTGTCAGCTCTTCACATGCTGGTAATAAGGGGTGACATTTAGCTCACTGAGGAGGACTCGTATAAGGACTATGTCCCACTAAAGTCTCTAAATGGTGCCTCGGCTTTGGGTAAATTCCACCTAAAAGGAGTGGAATTTTTAAAATGAGACAAATTTGCTGTGAAGTAAAAAATTAGAGCCAAGAGACAGTCGTTAGGATGACACCTTTTATTGGAGCTTTGGTCACTTTTTATTGGAGCTTCAGTGAGCTTTTCCTTAGGCAAGAAACTGAAGCTTGAAAGCTTGCATACTTGCATCAACCAAAGTTGGTCCAATAAAACGTACCATCTCAACTACATTGTCCCTTCTCTCTCTCATGCTTGGGACTAACATACCAAGCACATTATAGACTAAAATGTAGAAAATATAAACCTGACAAGACGCTTATCTAAGGGTACTTATACAGATTACACCTCACACATGTTCAGAATTGCCAACATGGGCACTCCTGAATATGTACTGTATTGTGTACACATAACAGCTCAAGAGTTGATTGTCAAGAACAGAATTACTGGGCATATTGATAAACATAGTTTAATGGGGAAAAGTCAACATAGATTTAGCAAAGGGAAGTCATGCCTCACTAACCTACTGGGGTTTTTTAAGGGAGTAAATAAGCATGTGGATAAGGGTGAGCCAGTTGATATAGTGAATCTGGGTTTTCAGAAGCCATTTGATAAGGTCCCTCATGAGCGACTCTTGAGGAAACTAAGTAGTCATAGGATAAGAGGCTGTGTCCTATCATGGATCAGTAACTGGTTAAAGGCTAGGAAATAGAGGGTAGGACTAAATAGTCAGTTTTCACAATGGAAGTAAATAGTGGAGTGCCGCAGGGCTCTGTACTGGGTCTGGTGTTCTTTAATATCTTCATTAATGATCTAGAAAAAGGAGTAAAGAGTGAGGTGATCAAATTTGCAGATGACACAAAGTTATTCAAGGTAGTTAAAACATGAGCAGACTGTGAAGAATTGCAAGAGGATCTTGTGAGACTGGGTGACTGGGCATCCTAATGGCAGATGAAATTTAATGTGGACAAGTGCAAAGTGATGCACATAGGGAAAAATAACCCAAACTATGTGTACACAATTTGGGGTTCTAAATTAGGAGTAACCACTCAGGAAAAGGACCGTGGAGTGATTGTGGACAATACATTGAAATCTTCAGCTCAATGTGCAGGAATTATTTGTAAAGGGATAAAGAATAAAACTGAAAATATCATAATCCCCCTATATAAATCGATGGTGTGACTGCACCTAAAGTACTGTGTGCAATTCTCGTCACCTCATCTCAAAAAGGATATAGTAGAACTTGAGACGGGCAACAAAAATGATCGAGGGTTTGGAATGGCTTTAGTACGAAGAGAGACTTGATACATTAGGGCTCTTCAGCGTGGAGAAGAGACGACAGAGGGGATATGATAGAGGTTTATAAAATCTTGAGTGGAGTGGAACAAGTAGATAGGGAACGTTTGGTTACACTCTCAAGTAGCACTAGAACTAGGGGACACTCCATGAAACTAACTGGCAGCAGATTTAAAACAAATAATAGGAACTATTTTTTCACACAACACACAGCTAAATTATGGAATTTGTTGCCAGAGGAGGTTGTCAGGGCAGTAGTATAGCTGGGTTTAAAAAAGGAATGGATAAGTTCTTGGAGAATAGGTCCATTAACGGCTATTAGCCAAGTATTATGAGATGGGAACTTCTTACTGTCAGGCGCAGGGAGTGATCAGCAGGGAATGGATTGTCCATTGTGACACTGGTACTTCTTCCATGCGACCAAAATTGGCCACTGTCAGAGATAGGATGCTGGGCTTGACGGACTATTGGTCTGACTCAATACAACACTTGTCAGCGCACCCCAGAAGAAGACAAGGACGCATTTCTTGGGATTGAATGGCCGCACTCTTTATTAACTGTTTATAAATGATAAAAGGGGGGAACTGGCAACTGTCCCGCTTCCCCCTTTGAACTGGGGTCCTACCTTCTCTTAACTGCCCCCCCCAGCCACAAGAGGTTACTGTCCCTACTGGCACTTCTCCTGGACCTCCGGCCCTCCTCCTTACGTCCTCGGTTAAACTCTAAGGTAAACCTCCTGTGGCCTAACTTCCCCAGCTTGCAACTTACGCCCTACCCCGATGGCCAAGTTTCCTTGGGCCGGAGTGGGTTGCTCATACCTATACCCCTTTTGTTGGGGTTAAACAAGGGTGAGAACACTGTTACCCATGGCTTGGCACATGGTCCTCCCAGCGGGTCAGGCCGTTCATTTCTCACCCTTGGGCTGACCATACAGTGGGCCGCACTGTGTGGCTATGCATGGCCATGCCCATCTCTTAAGGAGATATTTGTAACCATCCTATGCTAACTAATTCAACCTTTAAACAATTACCTTTGAATCAGCCCACCGCCAAGAGTGCAACAATTACAGCCTACCACCGGCAATTTCCCCCATCACCCCCTAGGCCGAATCAGCAGTATCACTTCGGGAAAGGCGAAAAACCCCTTACCTTTAATATGCCAATTAGGTTCGGGGAAAATTCCTTTCCGGTCCTAATTGGTAACAAGTTTTAACTCGGAGTGGTGCAAAGAAAGGGGGCGGGTGGGTGGGTGTGCAACCTTCCTTACTCGCTGCCCGAACTGCAATGAGGCGGGCGAGCAAGGAAAACTAAAATGGCACCCAGGTGTCCCAGCACTCGCAAGAGTCCCAGGCGCCCCCCTCCATTGCCAGGCAACCGCTCCCTCGCTCCCCAACTACCCGATGCCGCTAGAAGCGGCTCCCACTCATCCTCAGCCCCTTCTCCTCCCAGAGCAGGGGGGACGCTGCCAAAACCCCGCTGCATCTATCGCAGAGGGGGAGTTCTTATGTTCTTAAGAGTATCCACTAGCATACTCAGTGGCTACCAACAGGCTCTTGTGGAAAGAGGGGTTTACTGGTCCTGGGAAGCATCAGTGGCAGAGCAATAGTGGCAGGAGCAGCAGACGGTCCAGGGAGAGTCCACAAGTCACTGCTGCTCCTTCTGCTCCCCAAGATCTGTCTATGTGTAGTGGCAGCAGCAGTTTGTTGATGCTACTCAAGACCTGCTACTGGTCTTGCTGCTGTTGTGGATGCCTGGGTAAGGACAGCTTAATCAGTAAGCTTCAGCAACAAGAGCAGTGGCAGGCACCAGGGAGCATAGGCGGCTTGCTGACACTCTCCAGAACCTGCTACTGCTCCCTGCTCCAGAGGATCAGGTAAATGTGTGGCAACAGGGACAAGTAGGGAGAGTGAAGCAAGTGATGCCATGCTCTCCCCATTTGTTCTTGCCTCCACACCTCATGGCAGCTACACACCAGTTCTTGCCCAACACAGTTGGTCCATTAAAGCCCACCATGTGAGGCAAATGAGCAACTGACACATAGCGAGGGAGGGGGCACCCATGAGATAAATCCTGGGTCCTCTGAAGTTAATGGGAATTTGGCTATTGGCCTCATTGGGGTTACGATTTCCTGCTAAATTTTGATAGCTGCATTAATATATTGGGGTTTTGCAGAAACTCTCGCCTCTCTTACCTCATCAAGACTCACAGAATGGGCCGACTATGCAAAGCAGATAGAAATTGCAGGGTAAATAAAATGCTCAGCATGGACACTTCATGTGAAAACACAACCCTATAAATAGACCCAACATAATTTCATTGTAGAAATTAGTTGTAAGACGAGACCTGAATTCTAATATTTAAGATCCTTTTAACAGCACACCACTAGATTTGCAATATTAAAATATATATATTTTTGCAAGCACGGTCTAGAAAAATTATTCACACTGATGCCTGTAAAAGGAGATAAGATCAATGCTGGCTACAGTTTGTGATTCTTGCAGTCTTTTCTAGTTTATCAGCAACATAGTGAAGCCAGACTCGCCTACCAGTGAAAACAGGAGACAATCTGAATCTTCACTGCTTGCCAAGGCTGTAAGATCATCACAGTTCTAGGAAAAGTCCCTGCTCAAACAGATCAAAATCTCTGGTGCTAGGTAGTGTCATTCCAGATCTCAGTGCCTCCTGGAATGCTGGAGACAAAGTAGTTCCAGTATTTCTTACTGGACGAACCTCTGTTGGTGAGAGTATGCAATCCTTCTGAATATACAGAACCCTTCGTCAGGGGTCTGAAAGTCAGAACTAACAGAGTAATGAAAGATAGGGTGATTTCAGACGTGACGTTGACACGGTGAACCACGGTGAATACCCACCTGGGGTCACCGTGTCCCGCACGTCTGTTTGCGGTGCGCCAGATGTTGGCCACGCTCAATCGGCACATGGGGTCAATTTGAACCACGCTTCCCGGGCTAGCCGGGGGAAGGTCCCGGGAAGCGTGGTCAAACGGACCCCAGGCCGTGGCCAACAAAAAGTAACGTCTGGCCGCGTGCCACGGCCCGGGATCCCCGGCGGGATCCCGGGCCGTGGCACGATCGGCCAGACACGGCGGCCGCATTGGCCCCGCCGCCCGCCCGTCTCCTCGGAGGGCGGGCGGCGGGGTGCGTGGAGGGGGCGGGGCCGTGCGGCCGCACGTTGCACCACGCGGCCCCGGCCCCTCCCACTTTCCCCACCGGGATCCCCCCGGCACGTCTGTTGGGCCGTGCAGGGGTGACCCCCGCGGGGAACGAAGACGTTGGTTCCGGTACGGGGCCAAAGGGCCCCGTATCGTCTGAAAGTACCCATAGATGTTGTCATCTGAGCCTCCATCTCTCACATTTTGGACCATGGCAAATGATAGTGATGTTGTGCATTGATATGTATTGTATGGGTTGTGTTTTTTGATAATAATTGCATATTGCATATAGTTTTTTGATAATTGTATATTGTATACTGCTTTTGTAAATTGTATATTGATATGGATGTTGTTAGCCGCCTTGAGTCTGCCCAAAACGGCGGAGAAAGAGCCGGGTATAAATTAAAAAGTCTAAAGTCTCTATCTCTCTAGTCTTGAATATTATTAGTAAACACAGCCTTCTCAGATAGGGAAGAAGTGGCAGTTTTTGCAAAACTACTTTCTTGGCCTATTGTGTTTATAGTACTTTCATGTCTAGGGGGAAACCACATTTTTCTGAACTGGTTTGGATCAGCTAATGAAGTATAACCACTCCCCCACCCCGCCCCCTTAAGATCAATAGTTCAAATAGCAAAGGTGTTGGCATCAGGAGGTTGTCTTTTGTTTTGCAATTCAATTATTGTTCAGTTTGCTATGTAACTGAGCCTTAGGATTACCACTCCTCTGTTTGACCCAGTCTCTGAATTCTCCCATGTCATCTCTGGGCTCCAGGTGAAGCCCTTTTTTGCCTGGGGCTACCTAGGGAAATACTTTTCAGACAGAGGGTGTGGCCATGAGCAATGCTTAATTTACAAAAATATATATATAATTAATTGCTGGGGCCCAGGCCAGCCCCTGAAGCCATACCTCCTGACTCAGAGATTGCCAGAGCAGGGAAATGAGCCCAATTCACCAGCTAGCAACCTAACCACTGGACTAACCTGCTTCTCTACAGCTGAATATAAAACAGGAGTTCTTGTGATTTAATCTATGTGATGGCCAGCACAGGTGGTAGGGTGGGAAAGTCCCTAATGAAAGCAAAATAAAACCACCCAGGGTTTATTTCTGACTTTTGTTTTCAACACCGAAATAGCCAAAATGGGCCTTTTCCTGGTTTTGCAAAATTTGTGGTGCACACTCCGATTAGGAACATTTCTCAGGGCTCAACCCCTCCCTCCCTTGAAATTTATAGGGCAATAAGGAAAGGAAATACAATAATTCTAGGTTTCTGGGAAGAAAACGGAACACAGCAAGAGTGCTTTAAAAAAACAAACACCTTCTAAAAAGCTGTTCTAAAAAATTGAAAACTGTATAAGATACTCCAAGACTGCAGCTTCACAAGGATGATCGTAGCAGAAAAACTGGAAGAGGGTAAAAATGGAAATGCATGGAGACAACAATGTGTAAACAATTATTCTGCTTTGCAAAGTAAGGCATCACCTCAAGGACTTAAAGCAGGATTCTTTGCTTACCTCAGAATTTGTTGGTTTATAACCCCGTGTATTCGATGTTCCCCCGCCAGTGGCAATGGTGGAAATGCAGAAAACTCGGGCCCTGTTTATAGCATATCTCCTTAATAGCAAAGGTGATCTTACGTAACCATCAAGCTCCCAGTGAAGCTGCATTTAATATAAATCCGTTCTTGACATCATGCTTCACTAAGCATGTAACAAATGTAACAGACTGCCCAAAAACCAGTAGCCACAACAACAGAGCATGGAAAATCCCTTTGCGATTTTTGAGGAGAGTTTTTATGATAAAACTCTTACAATGAGATGGTCCTCTCAACCATCTGACCCTGAGGTATAGGGAGGGAACATTTCTGAAGCAGCTTGGGAGAAATTATAGGTGTTATCTAGATCAACACTAAGATGCTCCGAGTCCAAATTACAATAGGGTCACAACTGGCTTCTGGACATGGACAGTCTCAAAAGCATGGAAGTGGAACAGTGAGTTACAGGCATCCTTCCCCCATTCCAGTTTGATTCCTGAGACAGGCACCTTCATTCCTACACTTTAACCAAATGTATACTCTGGTGATCCCTTAGAATTATTCAAGTGTTCAGAAGCCTTGTATTGGATACCTTTGTCTCAACAAAGCATTTGTTTCTTTCTTATCAATTGCTGTTTCCATTTGTGACAGTAGTTACAGAACACAATGGGAAAAGGGGGGTGGTCAAAGCAGTCCGGATAAGAACCAACTCAAACTGGAATTAACACAATAGGTCAATGAACTGGAGAAGGCTGGTTGCACTGCTTTGTTTGATTTCAAAATGGCAGAGCTGGTGCAAATTTGGTTCCAGGCTCCAACTTCAGATAAAGAGCTGCAGTCAAATTTTCTGAGATAAGAACTGTCCAGAACTGGCGTTGCCCATCAAGGTTACTAGTGACATATTTCAAGAGTTTGAAAATATCCCTGTGAACTAGAGCTGTGCATAAGAAACAGAGCTCAGTGGGACCCCAAGGTGGGGTCCCATCAGGCAGAGTCCAGCTCAGGAGCCCATCTTGGTTTGGACTTGGGTTGATCTCCCCTGGGACACGAGGCTCCATTCCCTCAGAGCCTCTGATTTTCATCTGACCCAGACCTGGCAGTCTCGGTGCTTACCTGATGTCTGGAGGCTGTTGGGGATTGGATGAGGTTGAGCCAACTGAAGTATAATCCCGACAAGATGGAGGTGATGGTGGTGGGAAGGGCAGTGGATGTGGCAGTTCCCATCATTGATGGGGTCCGCCCTCCGCTGGTATCCCAGGTCCGTAGTCTGGGCATGCTCCTCAATCTGCAACTCCTCCAGGTGGGGGCTGTGGCAAGGAGTGCGTTTCATCAATTACATCTGGTGTGACAGCTTCGGCGGTATGTTTCAAATAGTGACCTGGCCACCATCACCCATGCTTTCATTACCTCGAGATTGGACTATTGCAATACACTCTACATGGGGCTACCTATGGTGATGGTCCAGAGACTGCAGCTAGTGCAGAATGCTGCGGCCTGTCTCCTTACGAGGATGGGTCACCGTGAGCACATTACACCGGGGGCTCCGGGCTCTGCACTGGCTGCCCATAGTCTTCTGGGCGCGATTCAAGGTATTGGTTTAGACCTATAAAGCCCTATATGGTCTTGGCCCAACATGCCTGCGGGACCCTGTCACTCTCCACACTCAGGAGTTCGGGTTCGGTCATTCAGTTCGGTCGCTGAGTTCGGTTTGGTTTGGTCGTTCAGAAAAAGGTATTGCGAGATCCCATGATCATGCCGGAAACTGGAAATTCGAGTGCGTGTGTAGCTTGTGTGGGGAGAGAGCATGTGTGTGTGGCTGGCTGTTCGGTTCATGTGTTTTGACTGTTAGTGTGTTTGGTTTGGCTGTGATGTTTTGGCTGGTTGGTGAGTGAGTGAGTGAGTGTTGGTGGGTGACTGTTGGCTGGAGAGCTTGTTCAAAAAAAAATAAAAAATGAAGAAGTCAAAGACTGTTATTTTGATTAAACGCCGAGGGGCCAAGGTGGTGCTCCCAGAGCCAGTGGTGGAGGAGGAGGAACAGGCAGGGTTCGAGCTTTGCAACCTGGGCAGGTGGGCAGGCATGCAGTCTGGAATGAGAGGCAGTAGGGCAGGTGGGCTTGGGCAGGCTTTGAGCTAGGCAATCTGGGTGGGCAGACAGGCACCTTGGCATGGGAGGAAGAAAGGTGGACTAAGGCATGCTTTGAGCTTGGTGGCAAGCTGGGCGGGCAGACAGGCAGCATGGAATGGGAGGCAGTAGGGGAGGCAGGCTGGGACATTGGCAGCATAGGCTAGCAAAGACTGTGCAGCGCGAGAGAGGGAGAGCCAGTCAGTGTCACATTGACAGGCCGAGATCATGTAGCCATAGGCCAGCTGGCAGGCTTACAGTTTCGCAATGCCACCCTGTGTCATGAGGTCAGTCAGATGAGGTGACCGAGGCCATCTAGTATGAGAGGAGAGGGGGGGAGGCAGGGCGGACCTCAGATATTGAGAGGGAAGGACAGCACCTCAGCAGCAGTAGCCCTAGCCCAGAGTGAGGAGGAGGAGCCCCGTCCCATGACTGCCCCATGACTACCCCTGGCATAGGCTTTCAAAGACTATGCAGCACGAGAGAGAGAGAGACAATCAGTGTCACATAGGTGGCCTGAGATCGTGTACCATAGGCTGGCTGGAAGGCTTACAGTTTGTTTCCCAATGCCACCCTGCGTCATGAGGTCAGCCAGATAAGGTGGCCGAGGCCTTCTAGTATGAGAGAGAGATGTAGGGTGGGTTCCAGACATTGGGAGGGAGGGACAGCACCTCAGCAGCACAGAAGTAGTAGCCCTAGTCCAGATTTAGGAGGAGGAGGAGCCCCATCCTGACTGCCCCTGGCATGGGATGGC
>QEPC01009171.1:3378967-3415466 GCA_003113815.1 Sphenodon punctatus | reverse complement strand
AACAGGGGAAGGGAATCAGGGATGGAATACAGGAGGAGGAGGATTAATTGAGGGTAGGGAGAAATAACACAGGGATGGGTAAAGAATAAAAATAATAGCTAAATCTATTTCTAACAATCTAAATAAATGGTAGGGAGGTAAATAACTAAATAAATGTGTTGGATGGGTGAGGAAAGCAAACTGCTGGGAGAGGGAGCCTTCTGGAAACGCTGCTGAAAGGATCAGTGGCTAGCTCAGAAGGTGTTGGAACGGGGGAGGGCAATGAGTTTTGTTACTTGCTGTGCCCGCCTCACCACAAGCCCCATTGGCTCCATGCAGCCTAGCCTGTGACCAATTGCAGATTGTGAAGCCAGTGGTCTGAGGAGAAAAGGGATGGTGATTGGGCAGGCTGCTACTCCAAGCCTCTCCACCACTGGTGCCTGGAAGTCTGCTCCTCAGCTGACCCTTCCTCCCTGGGTCAGGCAGTGGTCAACTGGTCACTCACTGGTCACGTTTCTCCCGCCCAAACCACCCGAACTCAATCCGAACCAACTGAACTGTTTGGTCGTTTTGGAGTTCGGAATCAGGTTCGGTTCCGTCAGTTCAGGTTTGGTCGTCTGAACGGACCAACTTCGGGCCCAACTCCGAATTTTACTGGAGTGACATTGTTTATGCAGTTACTATAGCATCCTGGTCAGCAGATTCTTGGATTTGAATTGATCACTAGTACTTATCAGCTATAATAGCCGTACTGTGGAGGAGCAGGGGGAACCACTGCTTATCAACAGTACAGCAATAGCTCTAGAGTGGTTTTACACTGTGTTACAGTCCCATGTTTTCTGTAAATCACTGCACTGATGCTGAAAGGCAATTGCAGTGAGGTTCTGGATGACATGGGAAAACAAGGGGGACCACTTTAACGTTGTAACTCATATAGTCACATGGTTAATGAATAAATTTCAAAAATTACTCATTAAAAACTCATATTTCACAGCTAGGCCAACAGAGGGTGTTTTTAGACAAGTACTTCCACACCCATCATGCATGTTGCAGGGCTGCATTGGCGTCCTGTGCAGCATTGGAACATGCATGATGGGTGGGGAATGGGTGGGGAGGCGCTTGTCTAAATACACCCACAGTACGCAAACATCTGTGGGAGGGAGAAGATTTATTTTCTTCAAAGAATTTATTTTTGCATCTCTGGATACTTGAAAAGGAGGAGCTTGCTGATTTGACAAGGTCCCATCTTTTTCATGGAATAGACTCCTCCCGCCCTGGGGTGCCCTGGTTTGTTGTGCCTCCTCCTCTTCTTGCTGGAAGACTCCATCACTGCTGGTTTGTGTGCATGGAGAGGTGGAATTCCTGTTTGCATGAATGCTGCTTTCACAACACTTCATGTCTCTTCCCAACCCTCCACACCACCCTCAGGAGAGAATGGCATTAGAACAGCAAATACAAACTAAATTATCAGCACTGAAGGATCATCTCATAGCAGCCTTCAACAAATATTTGTATTTGTCCTCGCACAGTCAGGAAATAGCCTCCAGTTTCTGTGCTCTCTTTTTGCTAAGTGGCTCCAGCAAAGAGCTCAAATTGATGTCATCGGCTGAGGAGTGAAAGTCAAAGTAGTATTTGATTAAAACACTGGCAGAAACATTGATATTAAGCAGCAGCAGCTCCAAGAAGTCTCTTCCCAACTCATTCATGTCTTCAGCTGTAATGTGGACAAGCGATAAAGTGTGACATTCACAGCTGGTCGGCCCGGTGCTGCATAGACAGCTCCTTCCTGTGAGTTTCTTCTTTCCCCACTTCAGAAATGACTAGATCTTTCTCTTTTAATTAGAGGCAGAATTGTTCCTGTCAATTGAAGGGATTCTTAATGAATTCATTCTCTGACCCAGGTCATGAAAAACACTGCCGTAGAAAACGGATGAGAACTAGGAAGAATATACACTTTTATGGTGAAGCAACAATTCATCATATGCCCTCATGAACAATAAAAAAGTTTTATCTGTTTTGTAGAATGTTTAAATGTGTTAGGAACATGCAGTGATACGCCACTCACGAGGGCACCTGGGCGTGCTAAATGATCCCTCAGGGTCTTATAGTGGTGACGGGAACAGGCTACGAGAGCAGTCCCACACCGAAGCTCATCACAGGGACTGGGTTGCGCCAAGGTACCCACACTAGAACTCTGTCGCCCACACACAATAGGGGACAGGATGGGGGTGCAGATTCGGTGGTGGTACAGGGGTGGGGGACAGGACCCAGGAGCCCATGATCAAGGGACCAGAGGAAACGGTTAGGGCACATGCACAGGAGCAAGGGTACCAGGACGTTTGTGGGGACACAGAAACTCACACACAAGCACTCTCTAATTCACGTCAATAACTCGCACACTCACTGCTCTCTCCGCTCGCTCACTCTCTCTCTCTCTCTCTCACACTCAGTCACTCCTCGCAATTCACAGCACCAGTATATCCAACAGGGGGGCCAGTCTCACGGCACTAGGTCCGATCACCAGCAATGGTTGCTAGTTGCCTGGGGCTTAAGTAGTCTTGCCGTCTGACCTTGCTAACAGGCGCGTTGAGCGCCGCACTCTCACTTCCGGGTCACGCTGGCGGCCCTGCCCCGTGGTTGCCTGGTTACCGCTGGACACGGTTTCCCTGACTCCCCGCCCTGCGCTCCCCGAACCGGCCAAAGGCGGGGCAGCGCCTACTGCCGGGACCGTGGCATGCCTCCGGGCTTGCACTCCCTGGGAATGCTTGTACCGCCATAGTCTCATCCCTCCCCAGCCTCTATTCCTTACAAAATGCCTTTGGAGCATTCCCTCTTCAGGATGAACTCTCCCACAATCTCCCTGGCAATTCATGCCACTATATACAAGTTAGACCTTTTGGCCTGAGTCCACTAATTACTTTGGAACAGACGCAGTGAAATATACATCCGTCTAAGGCCACTTGTTCACAAGTTGAGAGGGACTTCCGGGATCAGAGACACAGCAGGGGCCATCTCAGGAAGCTCCACTCATGTGCGAGGGAGGTTTAGCCCATTTCTGGTGTGATGTCCCTTGTCGCAACAGAAATTGCTCCCAGTCCAGGGCTCAGCCCCTCACCCAGAAATAGGAATTACATGGAAGTCTTGAAGTGATGCCAATAAGAAAGAAAGTTTATTGCAAAGACAAGGCTGGAAGATATGCTGCTACAGACCAAGTCTGGAAACCTATGGTTACACACAAGGAAAGAGAGAAAGAGGGTTACAAGGAAGAAGTTTCCAGTCGGTCATTTTTATCTACAAGCAATGACGCGTAGAAAGGTGTCATTACAGAGTTGATGAATATGGTAATGAAATACGTAATGAATATGATAATGAGACGAGTTTACATAAAATGTAATACTGAGGTATTTAGGCCGCGGTTTTAAAAGAATGCACAAGTGGCTATGATGCACGAAAAGTCTCATCCAAACATCGTCCATGGGATTTTTACACACCATGTGATTTCACGCTGCAAGTGCCCTTTGCACAACTAAAAGCAGCCTCAGTTCTGGGACTTGCTTGGCCATTCTGCATCTAGGGACTTGCACTTCAGATACATGACTAAATATGCAAGTCATCAACCCTGAGTCTCTCAGCTCAGATCTTCAGAGAGCCCAAAGGAAAGGGGTTAGGCGTATCTTTGACACAAGCAAGAAACAAACCAAGGAAATCCTTTCTGAGCTCAGAGGTTGGTACATGGGTATAATTATTTTCACAGTTGTACTGGCAGCTATTCAGGGTAGAATAGGACACTGTACAAGATTTGGTATGTTCACAACAGGGGGGATGGATCTATAAATATATATATAGCAAATACTGGCATGGATTTCATTTGAAACTCCAGAAGAAGAGACTGAGGTCTAGATCAATGCTGTTTATGTACAGCAAATTTTGATGACAACATGGCTAAGCACATTTACAAAGTACCCAGAAATACACAGCAGAAGTTGTAAACCTCGTAACTGCAAGGCTACAGAACAACTGCACACCTCTATCTTCACCCACTTCAGGAGCTAATTCAATTTACTGCCTTTAACTCTACAGATCACTATAAATGTAGGGATCACTCTGGATTGGGTCAGGGCGTGCCACTGACAGTTACAGAAGGTGTTACATTCTGGTACACAGTGATCTATGGGTACTGAACTGTATGCTACCCATCCCCACAGATCCATACGGGGATCTATGGGGACTGAACTGTATGCTATACATACATTTTCTGCATGATTCTTCAGTTACTGCTAGGGGTTTCTGCCCTTCTCTGTGCAGGTGACAGGCAGCAGATACACGTTGCTCAGGATAGCTTTTTACAACACATTTCTCCATCTATTTTGCCACCTAGTTCTTCTATATTCACATGCACATAGCATACATTCGCTAATGGACAATTTGGCAAAATGGTTACACTTAGGGCTGAAACTCGTCTCACTGGTCTCGTCGGTTCTCGGCAAGAAGGGGGGGTGCCCCCTGTTTCACCTTGAGATGAGATGAAACAAGAAACACCACCTTCTCACTGAGAACTGGCAAGACTTCGAGGAGTGGGGAGGGACAGTGGGGCCCCCAGAGGTGAGCAGGGGGACAAGGCAAGCCCCCTGAGCATCTCCGTGGCCCACTCGGCCTCCCTGCCGAGCAGGGGAGGAAGGGGACAAGCAGGAAAGGGTTAAAAATTTACTTACCTCCCTCCCGAGTCCATTGGAGGGGGTGTCTGCGTCCACACACCCCCACCCCCCACCCCCCGCTGCTCTGCACTGCTTCAGGGGTCAGGTCCCGATGCTCCTCGCCGCACTGCTGAGCTTCCTGGCTCTGCAGTTTAAAAAGAAGGGGGAAAAGACCTGGAGCATGCGCAGAGCAATGCCCTGCAGCCCTGACTGCAGGGCTAAGCATGTGCAGAACAACTGCTTGACTCTGCCAGTGCCATCTTTGAAAAGGGCGCCCAGGGCTGGAGCATTGCTCTGTGCATGTTCCAGCTCTTTTTTCCCCTTCTTTTTAAACTGCAGCACCGGGAAAGTCCAGCAGTATGGCGAGGACTGTCAGGACCCTCCCCCTGTAGCAGTGCAGAGTGGTGAGGGGTCAGGCGGAGACACCCCCCCCATGGATTCTGGAGGGAGGTAAGTAAATCTTTAATCCTTTCTTGCCTCCTGCATCCCCATCAGGTGCTCAGGGGGTTTGCCTTGCCCCCTGATCACCCCCCTGCCCATTCCCCCTGTGATAATTTGCAAGATTCGCAACGGGGGGACGAGAGTACCCAAGCTCTCGACCCCTTATCTTGAATCTCACAATTTATCACAGAATTTTTAAAGGGGGCTCGTTTCTGCCCTAGTTACACTGTTCAGTATTATAGCACACCGACAGGAGGAATTCTTCACATTGCATTGTATTCCTTAAAAACCATTAAAATTCAATAATGAAAAACCCTTTTGGGTTAACAGAGAAGCTAAGATGGTAACAAATTCAATCATGCACTAAAAAGAATGGAAATTATAAATTAAGTCTTATGCCTTAACTTCCATGCCATGTAAGCAGTAAAGATGTTGTACACTCTCCCATATTGTGCTTATTTACAAATTAGGCTCCATGCACCCATACTTTGCCTTGGGCTTTCAGCCCAAATCCTCTTCTTCTGCAAGTTGGAGGGCAACGCTGAATCTGGGGATAGGAGGGCGTGAGCTGCTCCCTCCGCCCTTACTTTTATTTCAGTTAGGGAGAATGGCACACAACCCCTCCCTCTTGGCTCACAATCCAACCCTACTAGTCCCCACTGAAACTGGGGACAGTGCTATGTAAACGTTTACCCCCCCTTCCCCCCCCAAAAAAAATGTTCTGGAGATAATTAATATAATGGAATGCCCATTTGAAGAAATGGAGGAAGCTGCCATGCCAATTTTGAAATAAAGGCTATTGTCATTCACAGATCCCACAAAGTAGCTGTGAAATAATATAACAGAGCTGCCTCTTTGGGAGTACATTAAAAATGGGTGGGGGAGGCCACACTGTGTGGAATACTGAGGAAGACACCAGGGAGAGTTACTGGAATAGGAGCAATTTCAAGCAGGAATTGGGATAAGGTGCACCAGCAAGGAAGTGGGTGGAATGACAGGATGAATTTCAAATACTTACAATAGGAACGTTTGAAGTGAAATAGCTCATTCGGAAGAGTGATGGGATACTATGAGGAACAGTGCTATCGTTTCACCAACTTACCATAGCTTTCTTCCTGTCATTCCACTCTGTACCCTCCCTAACCTGGTATTTCACCTCCTGTCATGGTTTCTCTTCCATTCCTCACAAACAACCTTACTCCTGCTCCATATCAGACATACACTGCAGACTGTTCTCAAGGAGTCTTGGATTCTCTGTGAAGGGAGTGGGTGCTAGTGGGTTAGATGGGGGGATGGGAGTCAGAACTCCTGGGTTCTCTGTTACAGCATTGAGAACAGGAGAGAGCAGAGGAGGCTGGGAGCTGCTCAAAACTGAGTCCCAAGTCCACCAGGCCTCTTGGGTTGTCTGTGAGGGGAGTGGGGGCTACTGGGTTAAAGTGGATTGGGGAAGGCTGTAAGCCAAAGCCTTGGGACTCAGTAGCTTACAGCATGGGGGCCTTGGCGCCAGCCTTCCACCATTCTCTCGGACTGGGATCCACAACCCAGGTCACCCCCTCCTGTACCCAGCTTTAGTGTTGCCCCCAACCTGCAGAACAAGAGAAACTGGGGCTGAAAGACTAAGGCAAAGTGTGCCCAAAGGCAACTGGGTGCATGGAGCCTAATTTTTAAGTGAGCACAGTATGGGAGAAGGTACAATGTCTTTACTGAGTGCTTACACGACATGGAAGTTAAGACGTGAGGCGTAACTTACCATTCCCATGTTTTTTAGTGCCTGATTGAATTTGTTACCACTTTATCTTCTCTCTTAACCTGAATGGGTTTTTCATTTTTGAATTAAATAAGTACACATAGGTGTGCTGTGTTAAAATGTCAATATGGAGACTTAACCAGATGCTTCTACGTATGCAACTTTAGACCATCCAAATTTTGCTAAATAAAATGCATATTTTCCACACTAGGTACCTGCTCTCATTAAGCATTATTTATTTAGTACCTTCAAATATCAAGCTCCAATAATTTGTAATCAAGCCATAGTCCGTTTTAGTCAATTAAAAAAAAAATTTAAAAAAATAATTCAGATTTGTGTTGTGTATTTTATAGTCTCATTAGAACATGTCATTTGTAGGACTGAATGAGAAAATGATTTTTTTTTCTCACGAGAAAACGCAATTTCGAGGACCAAGACCGAGTTCTTGTGAGATCCTGGTCCTGCAGCAAGTTCTCAGTGAAAAAATAAAATAATAATTTAAAAAATCATTGTACATGTGTAAAATGACCACCTGACTGTTTTGCACATGCACAAAATGGATGCTGCCCTTAACCAAAATGACAGTGATGCTTTTGGCACCATTTTGGTTAAGTGTGGTGGCCATTTTGTGCAAGCGCAAAACCATCCATCAGCCATTGTACACAATCCATCCACTACCCTTAACCAAAATGGCGATGATGTTATGGCTGCCATTTTGGTTAAAGGTGCATGCACAAAACAGTCCGGTAGCCATTTTGCACATGCACAATATTTTTTTAAATTATTATTTTATTTTCTCACCAGAGAACTTGTTCCAGGTGAGAAATAAATAATTGTGCATGTGAAAAATGGCCACCAGACTATTTTGCACATGTGTGAAATGGCCACTGCCCTTAACAAAAATGGCGGTGAAGGTACTGCAATCATTTGCGCATATGCAAAACAGTCCAGTGACCATTTGGAGCTGCACAATGATTTCTTTTCTTTTTAAAAAAGTGTATATTCTCACAGAGAACTCAGTGAAACAGTCCCAGTTCTTGGTTCATCCAGACAAACCGAGAACCAGGATTTCTTTCATATATTTTCTGTTGTTGAGTTGATATGGTTTTAGTGATTATAAAGCAAAACCAGTAAAAAAAATAATCACAAAAAAACCCCAAATTTGGACAGAATTCAAGCTTGTAAAACATGGGACAAACTTTCAAAGGACTTTGGATCCCATTTGCTGTCATCTCCTGAAGTGACACCATGGGAGCTTATCGGTGCTCATAACTTTTTAAAGGATTACCCTATTTTGCCATCTAAATGGTGGCTAAGTTGTTTTGAAAATCTGGTCCATTATGCATTTGACGCACCTGAAATCCTGCACCCCATGAGTTTGTTTCCCCATGACACTGGGGCCAAATATGTTCAAATACTTTCAATATGTCAGAAGACGCAATTAGATTGAAAACTTTAATTAGAACAGTCACTAGCACTGGCCTCTATAGAAACGCATTAAAGTAACTTTTGATTCAGAAATCACTCACCTGATCTCGGGAATATGGACTATCCACTGTCTGTTTCTCAGAACAAGCTGCTAGAAGAATTTTTATCGCATTCAGCTGGAGTAACATCTCACAAGCCATTGTGTCAAAAAATGTAATGTTGGCAAGCGCAGCTGAAGCCAGTAAGAAGATTTCTCCAGATGAGGCCTCTTGGCACAGTTCTAGACATGCAGAGAATAACTTGATTAAAAGAAATCATGCATTTATCCAACTTCAAAAACTTTGTACATGAGTTAAACACTGCTCTGAAATCACCTGAATATTTCCTTTTCATCAGTGTGTGTTGCTGACTAAAATCAGAACAGCCACACTTTCAAACATTCAGACAAAAAACCCCGAAATGATAATAGCACTTCGCAATTATACAACACTTTCCTTTCTCACAGTATTTTATAAATATTAATTATGGATACTAGCGATTTCCATTTCTGCTTTGATGGACTGCATTGATTGGAAGATAAATCGAGACTATAAATCTCTAAGAGTGTCCACATAATTAGCAACCTGAGCTAGTACACTTAATGTTCTCTATTGGATGTTGTGCAAGATAAATGTTATATTTCTTGGTAAAATGAGATACGTTAGGCAGATGGGTAAATCTAATTGGTCTTTCAGAGTATAATTCTGCAATGTATTTTACTGTCAGTAAACTTATCCTTTAATAATCCAAGAATATCCCTTGTCATTTTTTCTTTTACAGTCCTCTTAAAAATGCTGCAGACACAGCTATTATTATCATAACCTTCTAAGTGCCTTTTAATTCCTGTACACATTTATTTTAACTAAGGTCTGACTCACCCGGCAATTTGATTTCTGTGGTTTAAACCTATGAGAAAAGTAATTCAATTACTCAGCTATAAATATTACAAGGAAATTGGTGACTGATTAGTGGAAAAGATTCTCCCAAAGTTGCAGTCATTCTGTTTCTAATGCTTATATTGCCTTTTGCTTAAGATGGGACACACCTTGCACCATGTCTAATCTGACTGATACTTTGGTAGTGGTGATCGAAAAAATACAACAGCTCTTAACTGAATGCTGAGCCATAGCAATATTGGTTAGTTTTGGCATGTTCCTCGCTGGCCATGATTGTTATGCCTGAACACTGCTGGGCAAGTTTCCTACTGAAGTCTTTTTAGAAGAGGCTGGATAAACATCTTTTTGAAAATGGTTTGGGTATAGTGAATCCTGTTTTAAATCAGGGGGTTGGACTACTATAAGTAGTGATCCTTATGACTACTGTTATCTGGCTGATAGTCAGCTAGCTCACCAGTTGGAAGCATAAAAGGAGGAATGGATTAGGGCTGGTTTGAAATAGCCATTCTGATTTCAAGGAAAAGTTCAGCAAATTGGAATGACTGTTGGCATTTCGATTGGAATTTGGATCAAAATAAATTTCCAATTGGAATTCTGATTGACAATTTGTGTATGCACAAAATGGCCACTGGCCAATCTGCGCATGTACAAATCACCCAATTTAGTTTTGATCAGTTTGATTGGAATTCCAATTGGAATTTCATCCAATCTGAATTCCAATAAGACCAATCAAACCACCCAGTTCAGTCAAAAACAGGAACTAGGTGGAATTTTGGTTTCACACCTAGAATGGACAACATGGGAAGCACATGGGCTAATGTGCATGCATAATAGTAATTCATTAAACAAACTGAATGACTGACCCCAAAAAAGCCAAATCAGATGTCTGAAGAAGATGGACTCAAATAACAGTTATTAATTTAAGCAAATCAAGTTTGAATCAGGCAAAATCAACTGATACGATATTCGCTACAGATATTCATTTCAGCCCTGCATTAGAGTACTCCCAAAGTGGCAAAATGGAGAGACACATGTAGTGTGCGAAAGGTAAAGATACAGAGGTACTTTTAGGTACAACATGCCTCTGGTTAATGAGTGAAAACCACTAGGAGACAGTCCGCAGGCTAACAGTTATATTCATGGGTTATAATGTTTTATTAATTAAGGTTGCTGCCAGAGCTTATTAGTCCAGATTCAGAATGTTGTACATCTGCAATCTTTAGGCAGTTGTGCTCATCAGTGGTCATTTAATTGGAACCTCATTTGTGAGCACAGAATGCAATGAGTAGAGAAGCTGCTAGGTGGGTAGATCAGAATTACTTCAAATTACTAGAAACTTTGTTTTATTTGTGTTCCATTCTCTCCTTTTGGAGAGATGAGACACTGTATGAATGAGTTACAATGCGTGCCCACTTGAATAGAATGTGCCATACCAGCCTAGTGCATTGCTGGTATGCAAGTGCATTGGTTGTCAAATGAATTTTTGCTGTTGTCACAGTTTTGACAGTTAAAATATTGTAATGGCTATTTGGAAAACGTGTGTAAATAAAATATAATCTTATTAATGTAAAGGGTGTTTTCTACTCTCAACAAGACAAAGGTTACATGGTTATTACTAGGGCTGATACTCGCTTCTTGGATTCTCCCTTTTCTTGATGAGAATCAAGGTTCTTGGCTTGTTCTTGCAAACAAGAATAAGTCAAGAATTGCCCTGACTCTTACCGAGAAAAGCGGGACTCTCGCCCTCACCTTACACTTCTTTTTTTAAAAAAACAACATTTTATTCACCTGGCTACCTCTCTTCAAGTCTGGGGGTGCTTGGGGACTTCGCTCCACTTCTCTGTGGGGGCAGGTGAGGAGGCAAGTTCACTGAAGCAGGAGACGGCTGCCTCATAGAAAACAAAAACATTTTTTTTAAAACTACTGTACATACACAAAATGGCCACCAGAGCCATTCTGCACATGTGCAGCCTGTGGCAAAACGCCAGTAGGGGGTGCTATACAGCTGAGACACCCACCTCACTGTGTTTCTCCTGGTCTCTGATCAGGGGTTCCCACAGCTGGCAAACCCCCAAAAACCCTTAGTATTCCGCTGCCACCACTTGGGTATAATTCAGAGGGCATTCACACTACCCAAGACATGTGAACCCCAAAAGGCATAAGCCTCACACCTTCCCAAAAGCACTCCCCTTTCCTGGCACTCTGTTCCTGGGATTTCCTCCACTGTGTTGGAGGCAGATCCCCAGAGCTACCCACAGGAGGCTTCCCTTGGTTCCCAAAGCTGTTGGCCCCTAGCCAAATAGGTAGATTTTCCGCTTCTAAGCCTTAGTAGCGAGGCTTGGCCACCCGGCCCAAAGGAGGCGTTTATTGCGCAGCCAATAACACACACACACACCCAGTAGGGTAAAAAGAAAACTTAGTCTTTACTGGTATATATGACAAAAAGGAATAAAAGCATAGAACTAGGGGTAATAACCCTTTGAGCAATCAGTCAGTATCTGTGGGCATGGTAGCCCGTTTAGAAAGCGTCTTCCTATAACTGTAACTAGCAGTACTCACAAGGGTGCTGATCAGTTCTCCATAGGGGATGGTTTTCCTATGGGGTCCAAGTTTTCTTCTGGCCAGGCCAGAGTTACTGTTAAGCCATGTGCCTCCAGACAGGGGGGTCACCAGCCTAGCAGCAGTTCAGTGAGTCCAGAGAGAGAGAGAGAGAGAGAGAGAGAGCCAAAATGCCTGTGCTGGTCCTTTTAAGGCATCCTTGACCTTCATTCTCATTTGTCCAGGAGGGTCAGCTGGCTTTCACACAGAAGCCCCTCTCCTGCTAGGATTCGCTCATCCTACGTCACCTGTCTCAGGTGTAGAATTCCTCCCCCCACCCTTAGGAATTCCAAGGATGAGGAAGTCCTAAACATGTGCTTGCTGAGGCCTGGGTGTTGGCTGAACCAGGCTGGCAGTTTCAGCTAAGGGGGGGCCAGAGGGGGTTTGTGTCAGGGCAAGGGCATTTTACCACACAGCCCTTTCCCAAAATGGAACCGGAAATGTCGGCGTCATTTTGGAAAAAGGCAGGGCATGTACGTAATAACCACAGTGGCCACTTTGCACATGCACAGAGCAGTTTTTGCATTTTCACAAGATTCTCACAAGATCTCAGTGTTAACAAGATCTTGTTGAGATCTCAATAATGTTTCTCGAGTCTCAAAAGAATCACATGAAAACCTGAAACAGTTCTCAATTTCAGCCCTAGTTATTACCATTTCAATTTTAAAAAAAAACTTTTTGGGAACAAGAATTGTGACTATCCAGCCACTGTGCCTGTGGACTGGAGGGTAGTGAATGTAATGCCAATTTTTGAAGAGGCTCCAGAGACAATTCTGGAAACTACAGAGCAGTGAGTCCGATGTCTGTGGTGGGCAAAATGGTGGAAACAATTACTAAAAACAGAATCATGGGACATATTGATAAACATGGGTTAATGGGTAAGAGTTAATGTGGATTTAGTAAAGGAAATTCATGCCTCACTAATCTATTTGAATTTTTTTGAGGGTGTGAACAAGCATGTGGCTAAGGGGGAGCTGGCTGATATAGTGTATCTGGATTTTCAGAAAGCATTTGATAAGGTCTCTCATGGGAGACTCTTGAGGAAATTAAAAAATCATGGGATAGAAGGCAGTGTCCTATTGTGGATTGGTAACTGGTTAAAGGATAGGAAGCAAAGAGTAGGATTAGTTTTCACAATGGAGAGAAGTAAATAGCAGAGTGCCCCAGGGATCTGTACTGGTACCGGTGTTGATTAATGTATTCATTAATGATCTGGAAAAGGGAGTGAGGCAGTCAAATTATTCAAGGTAGTTAAAACATGAGTGGACTGTGAAGAATTGCAGGGGGATTTTACAAGACTGAGTGACTGGGCATCTAAATGGCAGATAAAATTTGGTGTGGACAGTGCAAAGTGATGCACATAGGGGAAAACAATCCACACTTTATGTACACAATTAGGAGTTACCACTCAGGAAAAGGCCCTTGAAGCCATTGTGGACAATATGCTGAAATCCTCAGCTCAGCATGCAGTGGCCTTCAAAAAAAGCAAACAGAATGTTAGGAATTTTTTGAAAAGGGATGGAGAATAAAATTGAGAATACCATTATGCCATTATATAAATCTATGGTGCAACCGCACCTCTAATACTATGTGCAGTTCTGGTTGCCCCATCTCAAAAAAGATATAGTAGAAACAGACACGGTTAAAAGATAGAAAGATAGAAAGCTAAGACAGAAAGCAAAGGATTGGACTGAATGGTCAGTTTTCACATGGGAGAGATGTAAAAAGTGGTGTGCCTCAGGGATCTGTACTGGGACTGGTGCTGTTTAATGTATTCATTAATGATTTGGAAAAGGGTGTTAAGAGTGAGGTGATCAAATTTGGAGATGACACCAAGTCATTCAAGGTAGTTAAAACACGAGCGACTGTGAGGAACTGCAACGGGATCTTACGACACTGGGTGCCTGGGCATCTAAATGGCAAATGAGATTTAATGTGGACAAATGCAAAGTGATGCATGTAGGGAAAAATAATCCAAACTATGCGTACACGATGCTGGATACTAAACTAGGAGTTACCACTCAAGAAAAGGATCTGGGGGTGGTTGTGGACAATACAGTGAAATCCACAGCGCAGTGCACAGCAGCAGTCAAGAAAGCAAACAGAATGTTAGGAATTATTCGGAAGGGGATAAAGAATAAAACTGAGGTGGTCATAATGCCTCTATACAAATCAATGGTGCGACCGCACCTCAAATATTGTGTGCAGTTCTGGTTGCCCCATCTCAAAAAAGACATAGCTGAATTAGAAAAGGTACAGAGAAGGGCAAAAAAAATGATCAAGGGCATGGAAGGGCTCCCGTATGAGGAGGGGCTTGGCAGGTTGGGGCTGTTCAGCTTGGAGAAGAGATGACTGAGAGGAGATATGATAGAGGTCTATACAATCATGGGGTGTGTGGAACTAATAAACAAGGAGCAGTTATTTACCCTATCAGCTAGTACTATAACTAGGGAACACTCCATGAAACTCATGGGTGGCAAGTTTAAAACAAATAAAAGAAAATATTTTTTCACTCAGCGTATAGTTGGGTTGTGGAATCTACTGCCAGAGGCTGTGGTAAGGGTCAGTACTATAGCTGAGTTTAAAAGAGGTCTGGACAAGTTTCTGGAAGATAGGTTCATTAGCAGCTATTAGCCAGACAGGATCAGGGAACATGACGGGAGCTGGGGGAAAACAACAGGGAATGGATCCCCCATTGTGACCTGTTGGGTGCGTCTCCCAAGCCACCGTGATTGGCCACTGTCAGAGACAGGATGCTGGGCTAGATGAACCATTGGTCTGACCCAGTATGGCACTACTTATGTTATTACAGAGAAGAGCAACAACGATAAGCAGCTTGGAACAGCTCCCCTATAAAGAGAGACTGGATAGCTTGGGGCTCTTCAGCGTGGAGAAGAGGCGACTGAGAGGGGATATGATAAAGTTTATAAAATCATGAGTGGTGTGGAATACGTTAATAGGGAATGGTTGTTTGCCCTCTCAAATAGTACTAGGACTAAGGGACACTTAATGAAACTAACAGGTAGCAGATTTAAAACAAATAAAAGAAAGTATTTTTTCACTCAACACACAATTAAGTTGTGGAATTTGTTGCCAGAAGATGTGGTCAAGTGCAATAGTCTAGCTGGGTTTAAGAAAGGGTTGAACAAGTTTCTGGAGGACAGGTCCATTAGCAGCTATTAGCCAGGGAGGTTTGGAGAATGTAGCCTCTTATTGTTGGGAGCTGAGAGAGAACAGCAGGGAATGGATTGTCCCATTGTGACCAATCGGGTACTTTTTCCGAGCGACCGAGATTGGCCACTGTCAGAGACAGGAGCTGGACTCGATGGACCATTGGTCTGACCCAGTATGGCACTTATGTTCTTACGATGGCCACACGGGTAACAAGTTATCGCCCACAGATGACTAACCAGGCTAATAAAGTTCTGATGTAGCTCAATGGGACAGAGCACAGACCAATGGTTTCTGAGTTACTGTCAGTTCTCCAGGCAACATGTATTCAGTTAGCAATTTGTCTTCTTTATAAGTATATGAAATGATCGATTGTTAAAAATGGGTATGTATTTATATAGTTAATAAGAGGGTGGTACTTATTTAGTAAACACATGTGTTTTTAAAAAGCTACTAAAAAGTATTAGAAATTACAGATTTCTCTCTCCAGCTGTAACTAAGTTACAGCAAGAGAGACTATTTCCCTAATTTACAAGAAAATAATCATTGAAGATTTCCTTAAGCAGGGTCAATATTTTGCTGAAATAAGATACTGTTGTTTGGACTGTGCCTTTTGATGTGTGTCACTGGTGTGCATTGCTGCCCCTTCAGCATTTTAGAGAAGGCAAGACATAGAAGTTTGTATTAAACAGGCAGCAACCCTTTATGAAGCCAATTAAAGGTATCTAGTCAAAATAGGGAATACCCCGGGAATACCTCTATCATATCTCCTCTCAGTCGTCTCTTCTCCAAGCTGAACAGCCCCAACCTGCCAAGCCCCTCCTCATACGGGAGCCCTTCCATGCCCTTGATCATTTTTGTTGCCCTTCTCTGTACCTTTTCTAATTCAGCTATGTCTTTTTTGAGATGGGGCAACCAGAACTGCACACAATATTTGAGGTGCGGTTGCACCATTGATTTATATAGAGGCATTATGACCGCCTCAGTTTTATTCTTTATCCCCTCCCGAATAATTCCTAACATTCTGTTTGCTTTCTTGACTGCTGCTGTGCACTGCGCTGTGGATTTCATTGGACTATTTTGACTAGATACCTCTAATTGGCTTCATGAATTTTCACATGCCGACTTTATGCTTGCCTCAAATCAAAACCCCTTAATATATTTTGAAGAGTGGGGAGAAACAAAGCTGGGATTTTACACAGTCCTATACCTCCACAATACACACACATACACACATACACCCTTCTCTACAGCATCACAAGTGCTAGGGCAGCATTTATGAATGATCAAATACCCATTCGACCTCTTGGTCATTTCTACATGGCCCCATGGTTGGGGGGAGGGGAGGGTATGCAGTCGCGCCAGTGCATGCACAGTGGGTAGGCAGGACATGGATATGGGTGCACATGCATCCCCATGCACCCCCATTCATCAACACACATGGAGCAACCTCCATTTTCCCTGGTTGCTTCGTGTGTGTTGATGAGTGGAGGATGTGTGTTAGGTGGAGGATGATGTGGAGAATGCGTGTTAGGCAGGAGCGCACACGCACCCCCACTCACCGCCCATGCTACGTCCTTCACACGGGGCTCTCCCACTCATGAACGCCCAGAAATCATGAGTGGGAGAGCCCCGTGTAAAAAGGGCCCTTATCTTTTCATGGTCTGAATTTTTTTTTAACATGGTGGGTTTAAAAAGAAAAAAGAAAAAAATCCACAAGTCCCACAGATATTGTCTTGTACATTATACAAAAGTCATTTTACAAAGTATGCAATGGCAAAATTGTCATTGTTTTCAGCAGAACTAGAATTTCACCCAGTTGGTCTGACTTCACAACCAATGAGTGGACATTGTTCTTATATATCACACTGGTCAAAAAGTACCTGCTCAAGGTGAAGGAAAGTAGCAAAGGTAGATAATCCAGGCTGCATTATTCCAGAAGGGAAGAAAAATCAGAAGACAACATAGAAAGTCCCTGCTGGATCCCTTCCCTTGCATACTCACTGTTAATTGGAAGACTGAAATTTGCCTCTTGTAATTTTGATTCTTCTGCACGTAACAATTGTTAGATATCTTGTCAGATATCATGCTGTTCCAACTTAAGAAAGAGCCACTAACTACTTGAATATTAAAGAACCAAAATTTCACATGAAGTTAAAAAAAATGGAGCATGATTTGGTTGCTACTTTAATCGATACTATGTGTAAAATTGTCCCTAAAATGCATTGACTTCAGCAGAGTTACTCCTGGTGTACACTAGCATTAATGCAGCTCAAGGTTTTAGGGTGTCAAATGATTATTATTTTCACACAAAGCATAAACTGTGTGCATAAACTTCGGCTATAAAGCCATGATCATCAGAGCTATTGTGGAATCTCCAGCTTCAGGGTTTAAGTAACTGAGCTGCACATGGATTTACACTGGAGACCATCAAGTTGTTAATGGAGGGAAAGGGCTAATATTCAGTAATGAATAATGCTAATGCAAGCAGGCTCTACTTCCCTTCTTGTAAACTTTTTCTCCAATCTGTCTACATTGAGTAGGACTTAAATCACATATACGTACTGACAAGTGCGGTGACGATTTCCTCCATATTCTCAAGGAAGCTACTGAGGTGCTGTGTAAAGGCAAGGTGAGGAGATGTGATCTGTGCTATTACTGCTGCTGCTTCTGCATGGGTGGTCTGGGAATGAGTGTCATCAGTAAGGATGTCAGTCAAGCACAGTATTCCATCAACCTATAGGGAAACAGTTGAGTACAGGAGAACCATTAAGAAACAAATATTATCATGGGAAATTAAAGTTTAGGAGCATGCATGAGTTAGAGAGGCTGTATTCACAGGAAATATACTGTTTGTGGTTATTTACCCCCAGGTAAGTTACTCTCAGGCAAAGTAATCAAACCCCCAGTTATTTACTCGGAGGAAAATAACCACAAATTACACATGTCCTGTGAGTACAGTCTCTATAAATAAGTACTACAAGACTACCACAAATGTACATCAAGGCCTAAGAGGCGGAAAGCATATCTCATGCTGTATGATTGAGGGAGTCCCATCTCAAGAAGCCCATAGACAAAACACTTGTGACCAGAGAAGTCCAGATAGTGTCTACAAAAGTCTCTGGAATGCTTATGGGGCGACTAGAGGGCTGCTCACTACAAATCCAGCAAAACACAAATGCTTACATGGTCATCAACTAAAAGCATGTGGTAAATAACCACACATTACCTCCAAGGGAGCCTTGGGGGGTACAACCACATGCTTTACCACATACCACCACATGCTGTTCATGTAGGTCACTAGGGAATTAATTCAGGGGTAAAAGATTTACACCTCCTGGAAAGGCCCATAAACAGTTATCAAAACTACTGAATCTACTGGAACCCATAGGAAAATAATATTTCCCCCCAATCTTGAATAATTCTTTAAAAAAAACTAAACTAATTCTGCTCTAATAATTTTTTTTAAAAAAATTGGCAGAGACCAAGCATTGGAAATTTCATCCCAAAGAAGAACTTGAACTTGTTAATGTATTAACTAATTGCTACATCTCAATTTCATCCCAGCCCCTATTTTGCATGCTTTATCACCCCTATCCTACAATGAGCTCTGCACAGGTGACACAGTTATCAGCACAAGTCCATTGAAAATGCCCTGAAACTAGGGTAAAGTCTCATTACTGTCAGCCCCTAGCAATGACAGAAACTTCAGTTTGGGGGGAATTTTCACATGCCAACTTTATGCTTGCCTCAAATCAAAACCCCTTTATATATTTTGAAGAGTGGGGAGAAACAAAGCTGGGATTTTACAGTCCTATACCTCCACAATGACTAACATCTTCATATAATTTTAGCAGGCATGGCATGCATGTCATTTATGTATAAGATGCTACAACAAAGCATGATGTAAGACACCACCACAATGTGACAATTCACACTTTAAAAGCTTAATCTCTACAATCAACATAACAGAAGGTTTAGAGAGATGAAAGTCTGCTGTGAACAATGGCATAATCAACACATTTGTAAATCAACAGTGCTGCTGTTTTACAGCTGTTCAAAATACCCCTGAATAATTCAGCACATAGGTAGGCAAGTAAATCTGTTCATTGCATTTTGTATAAGTTATTGTATTCCAGGATAATGGAAGCCTCAGAAGTGAATGACAAAGAGGCTGTAGTATGTTTACATTAAAAGAGAGATGCAACTTTCTTCTAGCTGCTTACAGCACAACACAGCCTAGCTATCTCCATACTGCTCCTTATCTCCCAGTCCAATGTAAAAGCTGTGATGGGTTACTCTGGATCTGTTATTAACAAAGGATACTCCTGTATGCTAGCTAGGGTCATGGAATAGACCTTTCATAAATATTACAGTAATAGACACATAACTCCCCCCCTCCTCCCGCCCCACACACACACAGTAAGCCAGAGACTTCTCTCAATTACACCTAAGTATATCCAGATTTTTTTTCCTGTAAGGATGATCCTCACATGGTTTGTGCACATGTTGAGAGCCCTGTGCCAGGGGTACGCACATAAGTGTGCACGTGCCACGTGTACAGCATGCGCTGGTCTGTAGGGCATGGGATCAGCACCATTGGCTGCAAAGCAATTACAATTACATAAATCTAAACTAATGATGGCAAAACCTGACCCATCATTTAAAAAATATTATCCAACGTTGCATGATTTGATTAAAATTTCTCTAGAGTTTGTCTACACAATATACCACCATCTGTTTTATCTGGGAAGCCACCCATTCATAACACAGATGATTCCTTCTGGTCTTAACATTTATGAGTAAAATGTTTTGGTAACTTTTCTTTAGCCAGATCTCTCAATTTAATTTCCCCTCATTGCTTTGGTTACGAACAGCCTCCTATCTGGCTTTAGTATCCACTCATAGTAGTTGAAAAAGGTTACTTAAGCAAGCCTCTCGGTAGCGGCCAATTTCAGAAGCTTCAAGAAAACCAACTGACTGTTCAAGATTAGACTACTGCTGGGACCAAGTTTGTAAGTTTACCCTCTCTCTGAATACAGGAACAAGGAGATGATTGATGAAATTAACAGGCATGAGGTTTAAACTAAACAAGGGGAAATACAGTCAAACGTCACTGTAAGCAAACCTTGTTTAATATGACACACACCCCCTTTAACAATCTCAACTTCAAGAAAAATTTCTTTCCATTTAAAATAGTCACACTAGAGTGGACATTCTGGCCAGATTGACCCAGACATAATAACCCTCCCTCCAAGTTTGCAAGGTGTTTAGCCTGCACTTTCTGCACTTATTAACAAGACTGAAATAGCATGCATTGAGAATCGCCCCTTTGCCAGTCAGAAATGGCTGCAATAGGGCCCTTTGCCGCATCTCCCCCTCCCCCCACTCTGAGAATGGGGGCAGTACTTCACAGCGAACAAGAACCTCCTCACTGACTCCCTGGCCAGGGTTGCTAGGCAGCCCTGGCCGGTCCTAGAACGAAAAGTGCAGCTGGTGATTGGAGCGCTGCCCGGAGAGGGACAGGGTTCCAACCTGCTGCAAGCTCCTTCCTCAGTTTCAGGCAGGAGCCCAAAGGAGCAGCACCCTCCCACCCACCCATAAAACACTGTTGAGCATATCAGTCGCCTAGTAGGGCTAGGAAGGAATTTTTGAGGAAGCCAATTGGCGCAAAGATTCCCGTTTTTTGCCTTCCTCAGAGTGTTGGACCATGTGGTTTGATTGATCTGCCCCTTTAGGTTAGAAGAAGGGTTTTTTTGTTTCACATCTACTTGTTGCACTCAGCAGGGGTCCAGTACCAGCCATAGTTTCAAAGAAACATAGAAAATGAGGCATCTCCATATGAGATGGGGAGGCAACACCTGCCGCAAAAGCAAGGTACGGCAAGCGGTGGGGTCAGCATTCCTGGGAAGGGCGACCCACATGGGTAGTAGGGACAGGTATGGTCCCCAGTCTGCAAGCACCTTCCTCCAATTCGAAGGGCCTTGTCCCCCCTCCCAGTAGTTGCATAGGGAGTGGGAGATGTGTTGGTTAAAAGGGACTGGCTACCCGAGGGTATATCGAGACAATCCCTGACGTTAAGTTAGTCATGTTATTGAGGTACACTGGACCCAGTTCGCATAGGTGAATTGCCCCACCTATACCAATCGGAAGTTAATTGATTTGAATAAAGAGTGTGGCCGTTTTAAACCCATCTGAGTTGTCTGTCTCATTCGGGGTGCACTGGTAAAGTCACATGCAATCTATACTGGGCACTTTTTTTCCCTTTTTTTTTTAAAGAGAAATGCTATACCATTACAGCATGGGATTCAGTATATTGGTGTACATTTTTGATTTTATTTCTTTACCATTTGTTTTCATACATCCTGTTTAAATGCTGATCAATGTAGTTTTAAATCCCTTAAATTAAAGTACACTGATGTTCAGTTTAAATTCAGAATTTCATTATTGTGATGCAGCAAATTGGGTGAAAACAGACAAGACAGTAGTCCAGATTAGCCCCCTCTGGATGGGTGGCCACCTGCGGATCTATTAGGTGGCCGCCAAATGTATGCTCACCCCCACAACCCGCTTGCCCCCGGTCCCCACTCACGGCATTATCCTGACGAATGTGGAGCCTGCCATGCAGATGAATGCTGGCTAATGCAGATGAATGTGTGTCCACGTGGCCACCTCCCATCTGTTAGGGTAGGGCATGTCATGCACAGCCTTCACATGTGTACAGACCCACCAGGACCAGAGCAATCTGGGAAGTGACCATGTCTTGGAGGGGGTGAGGGGGTCAGAACACGACAGGGAGGAATGCCTGCCCATCTGAATGGTTCATCGCACAGAACCTGCACACGGCAGCTGCACACAGGCTCCATGGACTGAACCGAGGCTACAGTGGGATGAACTCTCTCTGTTAACACCCATTGCCAGACCTACCATAGGGAACACCCCGATATAAACAAAAACTTCCCTGGTCCAATGGGAGTTTGTTATCCTTACATTATACTGTACTTTCCCACACAACATGCGCTTAACTTGTGGGACTTATTGCCATGGGATGTTGTGCAAGCCAGTAGTGTAATAGAGAGAGCTGGTGTAATCTAGTGGATAAGGTGTTGGTCTTTAACCTAAGAGACCAGGGATCAAATCCTGTCTTAGCCATGAACTCAGTGATGGCACTGGACAGGTTGCTCTGTCTCAGCCTCAATTCCCCATTTGTGAAATGAGAATAGTAATGGCCTCCCCCATAAGCTTATTGTGAGGGTGAACTAGATATGGATTGTAGAGCACTTTGAACACAGAGGTCACCCATCGAAGTCAATGGCAAAATTCCCATTGACTTTAATGGTGGAATTGTCCTGACGAAGTGCTAAATAAACAACAAACAACAAATGGGTTCAAATATGGATAAGGACATGTTCTGACGAGCTTCTTCAATCAGAGTTAGTTATTCTGGAATAACTAACATGCTTGAGCCAGGCTTTTGATGAGTGGTACAAATGCCCCATTTAACCATACTTTACCCATCCTGATTGGGAGAACGACGTGATGATTCAAAGGGGCTCTTCTGTGGTTCATAATCCAGAAAAGTGGATCATGAGAACTCACCCTTCAACAAATTCACAGTGGTTAGGTCCATCAATGGATATTAGTCAAAACAGATGCAGCCTCATGTAGAGTGTCCCAACATTTCTGACCTCCACAAGTTGGGAATGAATGAACCACCTGCCAGGAGCTAATGGGGGCCACACATGGATTTATCTAAGGTGGTCACCCAAAATCTTACTTTTGACGGACTGTGTCAGGCATGCACTTCTCAGCTAAGGAAGAAGCAGATATGGGCTCACCTTGGAGCTGTACTTTACTTAATATCCTGTCCATATATTCAAAGTTTCCTCAAACCTTTCAGTGTTTTTATGCCCTATCATTCATCCTTATATTGTTTGTTTAAAGTCTTTTCTCATTCTCATTTTAGTTATTTATTAATATACAATGCCAAATTATCTTAATTAAATATCCCCCATGGGACATAAATTACGTTGGTTGGTAAGTGCTGGCAATTACCGTAATCTCTGTGAAGTGCTATCAGATTCATGGGAACAGGAGTTACTGTCTTGGAAATCAATCATTTACATTCGCTTTTTAAAAGGGCAGCATGTATGTGTAACTGGATGCCCACTAGAACTAAAGACTCCAACAAAAGCAATAAACCTCACTGCTTATTTGTTTACCTTGCAGATTATCAGTGGTGTGCAGAGCAGCATGCTCAAGAAAGAAGAAAAAATGGCAAAAGAAGATATAAACCCCTTTTCAGAGTTAAACTTTATTTGACAAGCTTTCAACATTAATCTGCCTACTACACGATATTTTCTTCTAGCTGTGGCAGGATTCTAGCTTAAAACTGGAGATTTGTGTAATTCACTTGGCTTCAAGGTATATTAATAGATCTTTTTGTCAAAAAGTACTACATCTTCACAAACTCACTGATTTACTATCTGGTCTGTGCGTGATAGATATCATCCTGATTTATTTATTTATTTATTAAAAGCTACTTTTGGCTCAGACAAGGTGCGATACTGAAAGGATTCAAGATGACAAACATCATAATCTGTACAAAATTTATCAAGACATTAGAAAAATATTGCAATGGAATCTGGATAAGTCACAAAGAAGAACTAAGGTCAATAGGAAAACACATACACACACACACAAACACCAGGGTTTGAATTTCATTCCAAATAATACAGTCGAGGTAATCTAAAGTTCCTTTAATTTGGATATTTTTGAAAAGATCATTATTTTGTTTCCAGTTTCTTTTCATAAACCTTCCCTTTTTCTATACTTTCCAAAACTGAAAGAAAACAAAAATCCAAAAATCTGCAAAAATGTGTTTTTCTGGCTGCACAAAATCTTATGCCCTATCCAATGTTGCATAATGGCAAAATAAAATATATTTGATTTTATCATCATCAGTAATAATAATTTAATTTGTTCTTTGATGGTTCTTTTTTAAATTTGTAAGTCAATGATTCTTCCATGATTTACTGATGAAAAAACAATAACAATAAGAATAAATAGAATGAACTGCTGGAATACTTAAACAAGGAAAAAAGGAACACTTACTAACCAAAGTAATAAAGTTGGGTAATTACACAGGAGCAACAAATTTGAATATTTCTTCTCAACAAATGAATGCTCAAACTTGGTTTGTGAACAGAATGCTTTCATTTCTGTTACCTTCCCTGTCAACCTAGCTTTTCTGAGCACAATGGGTGTTACCAGACATGACGTTGGCTCGTTATGGCCCACCTCGGGCCAGAACCTAACCCGCTTGTCTGCTAGCAAGCTGCCAGATGTGGGCCCGTTACAGCCCCCAACTGGGTTGGTGGCTACCCAGGACCATGGGCCCAGAAGAAACCAGGCCCACAGTCCAGGCCTAAGGGCCACCCAGGCAGACCATAGCGTGCGAGCACATTTGTTAGCACCACCAACCAGGCCCCAGCGTGGGGGTAGCCATGGCAGTCGCTATGGCTGTCATTGTGGGGGACAAAGCATCAGCCACAGCATGGGGGTGGGGCCAGCTGGCAGTGGCTTCACAATGCTTCCAGTCCCCTGCACCTGGCCAGGTGAATCTGCGGGAACATTTGTTCAGATCCCTGACCTAACCAGGCCGGGGGTAGCTCTGCCTCCCTGGGATGAGTATCTGGCACACCAGCTCCATGTTTATTAATGCTCAATGTTGGTTTTAAAAGGAAATTAAAATACAATACAGGCTCAGAGTTCCCAAGTTCCTTGGGCACACACAAAAGCAAATGAAACAGAAATGAGTCCAAAACCTGCCACAAAAAAATCTTAAATGTAGTTACACAAAAGTCAATAGAAAATACACAAGAGATCAAAACAAAACAGTTGTTTAGAATATCTCTCTCCTTATAGCTATATAAATTAGATTAAACTTTGTATCCTTGTGTGGCAAAAAAATAAAATGTATAAGCACGTCGTGAAAACATATTTGGAATGGGCCATTTATCTTTACCAGTGAGAAAAGACCTGACAATTCAAGAGTGGCAGGTCCATGCATGAATTATTCTGTATTTTCACTGGTGAAGACATATAGGTGATTCATATGCAAAGGAAACGATAAAACTAAAATTTGTATCAGTGACATCTCAGAAACCTGACACAGAACAGTAGCCTCAGGCTTGATGTCATACAGAGCATTAATGAATATGTTTTCAGAGGTTTGTGGTGGCAAATCCAAACTGACACTCTGGGGAACTTATTTTCAAAATTGCTCATCTTCCACTTACCCAGCAGACTGGGTGCGCTCTTCTGAAAATCTGATCATATATAGGTGACTCGGTGGAAGCTGCTGAGCACGGAAACAAAATCATTGGCTCTTTTGAAGCATTAATGATTTTGTGTGCTCAGCATCAAGCCTGACAAGGGGTACAACTGGATCAGGCCCACACACAAAGTTCTCTCCTGCCCCAAAATGTTAATTTATTCTTATTTATATAAAAGTTTAAATCCCACCCCTCCTGCCAAGGCAGCTCAGGGCAGCTAACAAATTTTAAAATAATAATATAAATACAATATATCTAATAAATATATTAAAATACAAATTGGGGAAATCAACAACAGAAATATACAAAAACCCAACCACCCTAACCCTCAGCCTCCCTCCCATCACCCATCTCCCTCACCAAAAGTCTGGCAGAACACCCAGGTCTTGCATTGGCGTCTAAAGGAAGGGAGGTCCGGGACTACCCAGGCCTCTGCTGGGAGGAAGTTCCACAGCCTAGGTGCAGCCACCGAGAATGCCCTCTCCATAGTCGCCACCCGGGGGACTTTAAGAAAGGCACTCCCGGTCAACCACAGGGGTCAATCCAAAGCCCGGGGAGTGAGGCGGTTCCACAAGTAGGTAGGGCCTAGGCCATATAGAGCTGTATAGGTACGCACCAACAGCTTGAATCGGGCCCGGAAGACTATAGGCACCCAGTGCAGAGAGTGGAGCACTGGTGTAATGTGCTCAGGTGGCCCATCCCCGTAAGAAGGCAGGCCACTGCACTGTGCACCAGGAGCAGCCCCACGTAAAGTACATTACAATACTTTAGTCATTCCATTTCATACCTCTTTTATACACTCTCTAGACTAATTCTTTACTTGTGTCTCAGCCTCAGGTCCCCACCTGAAAAATGGAAATAATAATGACCTACCTAACAAGGGGTGTTTTTAAAACGAGATTGTACCATGCATGGCTACCCACTAACCACTCACACAAACACCCATTTAGGGTGGTATGAGGGGGATGCGCGCTCCCATGACCCATGCAGCACCCACTCATGGCCATGCATGGAGCACTGCTGAAGAATCTCGAGTGCTCTGTGCGAGAAAAGTAAAAAAAGTGAATGAGGACAGGCACCCATCCCCCCCTGCCCATATGAACTGGGGCACCCACCCACACCAGCAGTGAGGTCCACGGCCGTCCACCTCTCCTGTCCCACCCACAGTCCTTCCAGGAGCTCTCTGATGAGCTCTTGAAGGACACACAAGTGAAATACACCACCACGTTGGCTCAAAGCACAACCAACCCCTCTCAGGATGCATGAGAGAAGAACCAATGCCATTGAGGACAGCAGTTTAGACAGCAGTGTCCAGAGTGTCCAGCTCACGCCTCCGTTATTGGTTTTACTGCCAGCAGCTGCACCAGCTCTTGGGCAGGAAGGAGTTACTGTCTGCTGCAGCCATTTCCATGGTGTCCTGGGCTGCGTGTCATGGTAGAGGGTGGGCAGTTGGGCGGGATGCGGATGCGGTAGGAGTTGTTGCCAAAGGCGGGGGGGTGGGGAGAGAATGGCTGACTGTATGAGTTGTTTGCAGGGCCAGTCTGTGGTGGCAGCAGTGTGTGGAGGCCACCTGAGTGGGCACGGTGGTCACCCTGGGAGTCACCCATTAGAACCTCTCCCCACTCACTCCATGTGCATGAGTGCTCTGAGGCTGTACCACTCAGCGACCATGGACCTCTCCTCAAACCTTGCTCATTTAACCACACACAGGGCTGTTGTGATGATGGACCGGACAAAGATTGTAAAACACTTTGAACACTTAAAGTGCTGTAGAAGTTAGAAATCATACACCCAAGTCTCAAAATGGAGTCACACAGGCAAAATATGAAGAACCACTGTGCTAGACCTCCTGGCCATCAGTTGCTGTGTTTATATCTGAAAGTGGGTATGAAAATGTAAGGACTGATTGATCTTTCTTGTCCTGTTAGTGACATTTGCTTTGGTTCTACTGATTTGCTGACTTGCTGTATTTGGAAATGGGTGACTTGATTTAATGGGTGGGGGCGGGGGGGGAACTAAGATGGAAATTTCCTGGCTGGCTACTAAGAGAGATATGTGTATCAGGTCCATAAAAGCCAGCATTAGTCAACTTTCCTCTTTTATTTTTGCAATGACGCAATAGGATAGCAAACTCTGTTAGGATCTGTTCTATACTGTGTTGGCCACATCCACACAAAAGAGGGAGAAAGAGAGAGAGTGCGCATGCTTCAGCAGGCAACCCCATTTATAAGTGTCCAATAATAAATTTAAAGATGACAGGAGAACAATCTAATAAAAGCTCTTTAACATCCAAAAAGAAATTGCTGCTCCAAGCATTTATATAATTAGCTTTCACACTGAAAGGAACTTTGGACTGCTGCCCTGCTTTCTGTTTAATTCTGGTGAAGTAATCAGCTAAATGTCAGATCTGCTCAGCACTTTGGCAGTACAACGGAATGGGTCAGCTGAATAGTACAAACAAAGGAATTCTATAATGCCAACAAGATTCTGCAGGGACTCTGCATTTGAGGAATGTTATTTAAGAAACAATTTAATTACATTTATCACTGATCTTTCAATGCTGAGTGTTGAAAAAGCCTCAAACACTAGGACAGTACCAGACCCATTCTGTTAACCGGTGAAACAGAAATCAGTGTGTGACTAGTTAAAGGCGCTCTATCGGAAAGGAAGTGATTACTCTAATTCCCCCACTCACCCCCAGGTTTGCAATGAACAGCAGAACATCTTAGTGAGCCTTGGTTTCTCTTTGACATACTTGTTCATCTCCCAGGAAGGTTAAATGAGACTAGACCTCTGTAAAAGCAATTGGACTGGCACAGGTTAAATCCTGGCACTCAGCCCTAGTGTAGCTGAAATTAAACTTTTGACAAATTGCATTAATGACTTCCTGATCTAGAATATAATACACCATGGCAATCTAACCATTAGAGCAATGATACTTACACTGCACATTCCTAGCACAAGTGGCTCTTCAGCCTAGGACCTGTGGCTCTTTGTTCCAAGCACTGACCAGCTATTAGCATCAATGATTGTTTATCACTCCCCATTGGGTGTTTAGTGATAGGCAGCACCTAATCATTTTTTGAGCTGCAATTAGTCCCCAACTGGAGTTGCTACTGCTGCTGGAGGGTGGTTGTGGCTCTTCGGCCATCCATAATTGCTTCTGTAGCTCCTGAGCCCAATGTCACTTCAGCACGGAGGGCTCACTGAGGTAATGAAGAAAAATATCCTTATCATTAGTATGTCCCTCCATGGAAGATAAGATCCTTCCCACCATCACAGCCATCCAGTAGTTTCTGGGTGATTTCAGACGTTACGGGGCCCGTTGGCCCCGTACCGAAATCACCCTATCCATTCCCCGCCGGGGTGACCCTGTCACGCCGTATCAGACGTGCCGGGGGATCCCGGCGGGGAATCTGGGAGGAGGCGGGGCCGCGCGGCACAACATGTGGCCACACAGCCCCGTCCCCTCCACACTCCCCGCCGCCCGCCCTCTGGGGAGACGGGCGGGCGGTGGGGCCAATGCGGCTGCAGCGTCCGGCCAAATTTGCCACGGCCCGGGATCCCGCCGGTGATCCCGGGTCGTGGCGCCCAGCCAGACGTTACTTTTTTTTGGTCCCCGCTGGGGATCTCTTTGACCACGCTTCCCGGGACATTCCCCCGGCTAGCCCGGGAAGCATGGTTCAAATTGACCCCATGCGGGTATTGACCGTGGCGAACATCTGGCGGCCGCCAAACAGACGTTCGAGACACAGTGACCACAGGTGGGTATTCACCGTGGTTCACTGTGATCTCATAACGTCTGAAAATACCCTCTGTCTTCAGCTCCAAAGAATATAGAGGCATGTCTCTCCCAATAAACATGTAGCAGATTTAAAAGATGAATATGAAACATGTAGCAGATTTAAAACAAATTTTTAAAAAGTATTTTTTTTTTCACTCCATGCACAATTAAGTTGTGGAATTTATCGCCAGAAAACGTGTAGTTAAGTTTAAAAATGAATCAGACAAGTTTCTGGAGGATAGGTCCATTAGCAGCTATTAGCCAAGTAGGTTTGGGGGATTGTAACCTCTTGGTGGGGCCCATTCCAAGCCCTGCAGACTGTTGTGCACAGTACATGCAGTGCATGCGCAACCGTGACACAGGGTCTGCGGCACACATGCTAACCATGCAAAGTCGCATGGTTTGCCTATGCAGGGGTTTGGGACTGCGCCGACTGTTGGGAGCTGGGAGCAAAATAGGTGTCAGTGCCTTCTAAAGATCTTTCCTCACAGTCTGTTGACAGCGCTCTACGGCCTTCTGCCAACTGCTCCGAAGATGCTGGCACTCAAGTTTGCGCCATATGAATGAGGAATGATAATTCACAGAGAATCTTCTTTACAGTTTGGTCCCTTTACAAAATCCATACCCCAGGTTTGCAGATGAGGAGAAATGGAAGACTGCATCTGACGTTATAGCATTGAGGCATATGGGTAAAACAGAGGTCAGAGTTGTGCGTAACTTCTTTCCCCCTTCCACACATTTTATACATTCATTTTCAGCACCTGTAGTTTGCGAACAGAATAGCTAGGAGCTACAGCTAATAAGATGAATACTATAGTCCATGAGAAACTAAAGGGCAATGAATTCAGTGCTTAGGCAGAATAGCTGGAAGCTACAGAGCTGGGTAACAACCCAAGCAAACATCCTGACAAATTTGAAGAGAAAGGAAGAAAATGATGGATTTTTCCTTTGTGCAAGAGAAATCCATATTTGAATTATTAGTCCTTTGATCTCAGAATAAGCTATGTTTAATGTTCCACTCTCTAGAATGAAACTCTAAATAACTTTCTACTATATTGCAAGTAACATACAGTATATCCCTATGTTTTTATGGATAAATATATCAAAGCATAAATACCTTTGTTAAGGTGTTCCACACTCTAGTAGATGTTTTGTTTTTTCTGTCTGGCACTTTATTCTGTAATTTAAGTGCACAATGAACACATTTTTGCCTACAACTTTCCCCATTAAAATGAGATGAACAGAATCCATCTTCTCCAATCCCCCCCCACCCGCCCCCAAATCCTATGAGTTAAAGTAGAAGAAAGTTTATGAGTTTGCTATCCAGCACTACTTGTTCAACACATACTGATTTCCAGATCTGCGTTCTTCAACACTATATGTAAATTCACTTTTTGGCGTTACTTACACCAACTCATTCATAAACAAGGGTTTGCATAATAGCTGTGTACTTTTCTTACTCCTACTGTACTAAGAGTTGTTTGCTGATCATCATTAGTAGCTCAGGGATCTCTGGTAGTCATTGGCCCTTTTTACATGAGACTGTACCACTCATGCAAGTGGTATCATCTTGAGTAAATCCTGCGGCCAGTGAGTGGGGGTGTGTGCACGCTCCCGTAAAACACACATCCCTATTCACCACCACCTATGCATCCCCATGCAGGGAGCAACCAGGGAAAATGGAGGTTGCTCCGTGTTTGGGGATGCGTGGAGGGTGAGGGTGTGCCCATATGCACTGGTAACCATGTGCCGCCCATGCTGTGGTGCACACACACACACCCAATACAGCCATGGCCCATGTAAGAAGGGCCACTGCTTGCATGTCTGGCTGGGAGTTCCTGGTGCCATGAAGGGTTCCAAAGAGATCAAGCAACAATTTTTGGGGTGAAGCCACATGAGATGTTACTGCGAGCTGGACAACCTCACCCCAATTTGGGCACTGTTGCCACAAGATGAAGTGGCTTGTATGCCCAGTGGCCGACAGATCATAACCCTACCCTGGGGAAGGGCAACCAAGTGGCTCCTATGCCCTGAGTCCTCAGAAAAAGGCTGAGGATGCAAGACGTAGCAGCCTTATCCAAAGTGGGATAAGGCTGCTCAACTCATAGTAGCACACTGTCTTCCCCACCCTACAGCGAGGTCCACCACAGAGCTTTGAGAGGCAGGTGCAGTCACCATTCTCACGTAGGCACTTCACGGCTGGGGAAGAATAGTGGGTGAGCTAGGGGAGGATGGGTGGGGCGGGGCTCGGTGCCCGCACATGTAACCGGCACCTTGGTCCACCCCAGGGCATTACGAGATGTCCAACAGCAGCCTGCCAAGTTTCCTCACGGGGGGGGGCTGGATCATCTGCCCTACTCTTTGCGCTGGCTACCCAGTGTGGAGGATGAAATTGCCCACTCCAGGGCACATGGGAATCAATCCCAGCCAGACCCATCTGGCTGTACCTGTTGTCTTTGGTGTTGCTAGCTGCTCCCCCACATAGCTCCTTAAACTGTGAATAGCAAAAAGCTTTCCTGCTAGCGGCTTAGGATTTTTTATTAGACCCAACCTTGAAATTTCAGTTAAATTAAAAACAGAACAGATTGACATATGCAGACAAAAACAACATACAAAATTCAAAATCACCTCAAAAATTACATGTAGTTTCCCTTTTTTCAGTAGTGCCTTGTGGTTCAGTGGTTCCACAAATTTCAGAGCAGTGCACAGGGTCAAGTATTTTGTATTTGTGTTTTAGTATCTGCATTTATTTGTATTTGTTAGGGGTGTGCATGTCGTTTTTGTTATTACAATAACAATAATGAAAATTATTGTTTTCATTATCACTATTGCAATAGCAAAACCAACAAATAATATCGAAAATAGAAATGAAAACGGCATTTTGTTTTTGAAATAAAAGGGGAAAACTGGAAAACGTATTTCCAACTATAGCTTTTTTTATTCTTATTCAATTCTGATGAAACTTAGGGAAACTGTACCCCCAGTAGAGGGCCCAATGTATACTGATTTTCAAAACAATTAGATAAAGGAAACCAATTGTAGAAGCAATTGAATGTTGTGATTTTAAGAAAAGATCCATACACATTCATAGGTACAACTTCTTTATCTTCCATCCACTTTGTACGAACCCTGTGACTCTTATGTCCCTCCATATGCTTAATACTCCTGCCAATTTTCAGAAATATTGGATGAAGGATCCTGATGATATAAGACATTAACTTTAAAATACATTTCCAGCTGTAACATTTTATATTCCATCCTGTTTACAAGACATTTGGCAGGAATTTATCACATACCTTCCTTGTCATATCTGCCAAACTACAGGACAATTTGATAAAGGGACCCAATTTTATAGGCAATTGAAATTGTCCCCTTGAAGACCATTATTCAGATAAATAGCAGCACATGCAATGCCAGTCAGAGGCAGGCACCTGGCATGGCAAGGGGAGGGAGGCTGTAGGAGGGAGAATGTGGAGCAACCCAAAATACTGACAGGCACATTCACTAGCCAATTACTGCATGCTTCCAGCTTTACAGGACCAATCGGTAATGGCTTCGAGGCGGGCATAGGGGGCAGCCCTCAGGCAAGCATAGAAGGGACATAACTGGGACTTTGGGAATCGCATCCAAGCAATCAGGAGATGTCGTTTACACATCCAGGCTGGCCAATTTATCATCACAATCACATCCTGCAGCACTGCGACAGAGGACGTAAGAGAATCTCTCTATTCGGGAATGGGATATGGAGCTGCTAGTTCAGGAAGGGGGATGCTGGCTTAGGGTGAGGAAAGAAGACATGGTTCTAGCTTGTGGGGGAGTGGCTTCTGGTTCAGTGGGGAGTTTCTGGCTTGTGGAAAGGAGGATCCTGAGGTGGGAATGGGGCATGGGGCTGGCTCAGGGGGCTCACTGACTTGCAGAAGGGGTCGCTGGGGGACGGGGGGAATAAGGTCGCTAAGGACTCACTTTTTCTGGCTGGGATCTACAGGACTGGGACTGGCTGCAGTGCTGGAGACAGCGGTTCTGACACAGCAGCAGCCCCTGCAGGTGGGGAGGGATCACTACACGCTCCTGAAGAAGTCTGTTAAGGTGAGAGAGCAGCCCAGCTCCGAGCTGAATATGTACTGCAGTTTAGGGGGTCCAGTTCAAGATCTCAGATATTACATTTTGGGGGAAATGTAATACTGCATACATGATGCAGCAATGTGAGAAGGGCATTCTTCCATGTACACAGGGAAGCAAGGAGTGTGTGGAGCCAGGTAAATGCAGATGAATCAGCAGTTGTGTGAATACAAGACAAATACAAATACAGGTTACGAACAAGTGGTGAGTTTGCAATAGAGAAGGGTTTGGTGTAAATGAGCCCTAATTCTGCAAAGCCTTCTACCCTGATCTTAGAGTGGGCAAATGTGGCTTTTGACAATGTGCTTTTGAAGTGCATAATATTGTTGCAGGAGTAGAGGTGTGTACCAGGGGCCGATGTCATTTTCATTTTTGTTTTTTCATTTTTGTTATTTAAATCTGTCGTTCTCATTTTCATAAATATCAAATTGTTGTTTTTGTTTTTGCTTTCATTTTCATTTTCCATTGGTTTAAATGGAAAACACATTTTCTGCTGTAACGTTTTAGTTTTTCATTAAATTTGACTGAAACTTGGAGGACTTATACCTCCAGTGGAAGGCATTAAGTGGACCAAATTCTGAAAAGATTAGATAAAGGAATCCAATTGTATAAGCAGTTGAATTATATTATTTTGCACAAATAGTCATATACATTCTTAGCTGTAACGTCTTTGCCTCATACTTAATTTAGATGAAACCTGGCATGTTTACACCTCTTATCATATTTACTATCTATGACAACTTTCAGAAGGATTGAATAAAGGGTTCTGGTGGTATAAGCAATTAACTTATAACTGTATGATGACTGTAACATCTTTGTAGTCCAACCAGTGTACATGAAATTTGGCAGGGCTATATATCACACTTTCACAATTATCTCTGCCAAATATCAGAAAGATGTGAGAAAGGGTCCCAATGTTATATGCCTGCACAGAATAGAAGGAGCCTATGCCAGGAATTCTCTTACCAGTGGTATAAGATCAGTTTGTAATGCCAATTGGCCAGCAGAAATGTTAACCAAATATCCTCATTCTGTGTTGTTACCATCCCAACATCTCTCCCCCACTTGATACTGGGAAGTCAGAAGCATTTGTTTAGGAAAGAGTCAATAGAGATTCTCCTACGTCCTCTGTCACAGTGCTGCAGGATGTGATTGTGATGATAATTGGACAGACTGGATATGTAAACTATGTCTCCTGATTATTGAGATGCTATCCCCAAAGTTCCAGTTATGTACCTTCTATGGCGCCTCAGGGCCGCCCCCTATGCCTGCCTCGAAGCCACCACCGATTGGTCCTGTAAAGCTGGAAGCATGCAGTAATTGGCTAGTGAAGGTGTCTGTCAGTCTTTTGGGTTGCTCCACATCCTCCCTCCTACAACCTCTCTCCCCCTGTCATGCCAGGTGCCTGCCTCTGACTGGCACTGCACGTGCTGCTATTTATCTGAATAATGGTCTTCAAGGGGACAACTTAAAATTGGGTCCCTTTATCAAAGTGACTTGTAGTTTGGCAGAGATGGCAGGGAAAGTATATGATACATTCCTGCCAAATATCCTGTAAACAGGATGGAATATAAACATGTTACAGCTGGAAATGTATTTTAAAGTTAATGTCATATCATCAGGATCCTTTATCCAATCTTTCTGAATATTGGCAGGGGTGTTAAGCTTGTGGAGCAACATAATATTCACAGGTGTCATGCACATTGGATGGAAGATAAATAAGTTGTAGCTATGAATGTGTATGGAGCTTTTCTTAAATCACAACATTCAATTGCTTCTTAAATTGATTCACTTTATCTACTCATTTTGAAACTTGGTATATATATATATATATTGCCCTCTGGTGGGGGCACAACCTCCCCAAGTTTCATCAGAATTGAATAAGAAAGAAAAATGTTATAGCCAGAAATACATTTTTTCAGTGTTTTTCCATAATTTCAAAAACAGAATGTCATTTTCATTTCTGTTTTCATTATTATTACTTGTTGTTTTCGTTATTGCAATAATGATAATGAAAACAACAATTTTCATTATTATTGTAAGAACAAAAATGACACGCAGAGCCCTGTGCAGGAGAAGAGAATGCTATAAAGAACAAACATAACATAAGAAGTACCATAGTGAATCAGACCAATGGTCAATCAAGCCCAGCATCTCGCTCTCCAACAGTGGCCACCCTCAGTTCCTTCAGGGAAGTACCCAAAAGGTCACAAAGGAGTGATCCATTCCCTGCTGTTCACTCCCACCTCCCAACAATCGGAAGTTACATCCTCTGACCTACTTGACTAATAGCCATTTATGGACCTATCTAAAAACTTATCCAGTTTTTATTTTAAACCCAGCTATGCTACTGGCCTTCACAACATCCTCTGGCAACAAATTCCACAAGTTAAATGTAAGTTGAGTGGAAAAGTACTTCCTGTTGTTTGTTTTAAATCTGCTGCCAGTTAGATTCCTGGAGTAGTGGAGTACCCCTAGATTGAGTATTATTGGGAAGGTAAATAACAGAACCCTATTTATTTATTCCATATCACTCATGATTTTATAAACTTCTATCACATTCCCTCTCAGTAATATCTCCTCCAAACCAAAGAGCCCTAACCTATTGAACCTCTCCTTGTACGGAAGCCATTCCATATCTCTGATCATTTTTTGTTGCATCTTTTACAGTTCTACTATATCTTTTTTCAGATGGGGCAACCAGAACTGAACACAATTCTTGAGATGTAGCCACATGCCTTTCCTAGTTCTACCACCACAAAGTTATTAGGGGTGTGCACGAGGCCCCCATGTCGTTTCCATTTTCCATTTTCGTTATTAATGACAATTAGAGGTGGGACCCCGGGCCCATTACCGGCTACCGGATTTACCGGTTACCGGTTCTCTAAAAACCGGAATCCCGAATTAAATCCAGTATACCGGTACCGGTTTTATTTCATTGATTTCAATGGGGCGCTGTGTCCCCATTGAAATCAATGAAATAAATAAATTCCTTCCCCCTCCCCCTCCCAGGCTGCACGGGTGGAAGGGGGGACACCCCCCACCCACCCGCGCAGCCTGGACTCGGGGAGGGTTTGGTTTTTTTAACTTTTTTGGTGGGGCTTTAAGTTTTTACATTGCAGTCATTTTTAAATGGCTGCAATGTAAAAAAATCCGGTACCCGGAATCCGGTACCCGGACCGGATTTACCGGGTCGAATCCGATAATGCCGGTACGCCCGGTACCGGCATTATCGGATACCGGATTTACCGGTTTTCCCGCCCCTA
>QEPC01009171.1:3352772-3369391 GCA_003113815.1 Sphenodon punctatus | reverse complement strand
GGAAAGGGTTATGCGGCTGGTCCGGTATTTTGTACTCAAATGCTTGCGGGCAAACATTTTGTTCGTGGCTAAACACGTGTCCGGGATCAATAACGGCATAGCCTATGCCCTTTCTCGATTTCAGACAGACCGTTTTCGCCAACTCGCACCAGAAGCCAGGAAGGATCCCGAGCTATTCCCGAGGGACATGTGGAGCCTTGGATTCGAGACCTAAATCAGGCAGTGCAGGGATCCCTCGCCCCTCGAACCAGACAGGCGTATGGAATGGCCTTTAAAGAGTTCCAGGAATACAGGTCAGGGAAAGGTTGGGAACTAGGATTCCCCATTCCTGAGGGGCAGATGCTGCAGTTTGCGCTACAACTCCGCGAGCGAGGTTTGGCACCAGGCACCATTGGAGGAAAAATATCGGCCATCTCTTTTATGAGCCGACTGGCGGGTCACTCCTCTCCTGATAACAGCTTTTTTATGAGCCGCCTCAGGGAGAGTTGGGCCCGTAGTGCCCCCCAGACGAAGGACCTAAGGGCCCCCATTACCCCCCAGGTCCTCATAATAATTAGCCAGGCGCTGCATACCATGTGTCACTCTGAAGGTGAGGTGATTCTATTTGCTGCGGCATTCCGGGTGGCACTATTTGGAGCATTTAGGGTCAGTGAGATAGTCTCCCAATCCCGGCGAGATAGGACTGGGTCCGCCCTGCAGATCCAAGACCTGGGTTGGCAGGGAGGCACCCTTTTGTTACACCTAAGGAAATCTAAGGCAGACCAGAAAGGAAAGGACAGGGTCGTGAGACTGTGCCCTTCAGACGATGCCCTCGCATGCCCAGTTGCAGCAATGAAGCAATATCTAACATCTCGCCCGACTATTGAGGGCCCGTTGTTTCTCCACCGAGACGGTACCCTGTTAACGCGATATCAGTTTGGGTCAGTACGTGTTAAGGCAGCGGTCCTGGACCCAGCCTGTTACACCGCACACTCCTTTCGCATAGGAGCGACATCGGTGGCAGCAGACATGGGTATGTCTGCAGATAGGGAGATGGCGGTCGACAGCTTATCGATCTTACATCAGGGACACCAAACCGAGAAGGATAGAGTATAAGCAAAAGTGAATGCAACTGCATAACCATGATTTCTTTTCCAGACCCGGGACCTACAAGGGGACGGAAGGTGGTGTGGATCGTCGGCCACAGCATCGTTCATTGGGCAGGGAAGATGGCGGCANGTCTATTTCTATGTTCTGTACAGCACCAGGTACATGGGTGGCGTTATATAAATGTTTATAATAAAATAAAATAATAATAATAATAATAATAATAGCACACAAACATTGGATTGGCCCCTTTGTTTGTAGCCTGCCTTTTGAACCACCTGGTGGTTGTGGCTGCCTGTGGGAAATGGATAGTTACCAATTGGTGGTGATATGCGTGTATATCCCCCGGAAAATTCAGTGAATTTCCCTGAGAATATTTGGTTAGATTTGACTTTTTTTCTAAGGAAGATCCAGGATAAGTTCCCAGGTGCAGGAGTGATTTTGGGGGGTGACTTTAACGCCCATATGGGCGAGTCTGATTACGACCTGGGTCTTATCGGGAACGGGCGAGACATTGAGAAGGATGGCCCCCTTGAGGCTAGGAAATCTAGGGATACAAGTACAAATGCTGGCAGACTGGCATTGGCCAAACTCCTATTTCAATTAGATCAACTTAATGGCCGCCGTTAGATGGATCGGCCAGGGGAATTTACTTATATTTCCCCTAGGGGATGTAGTACGCCAGACCATCTTATTGTTTCAGCCCCCATGGTGGGCTTGGTTACGACATTCTGTGTGGGCTCACAGTTGATTAGTGACCATCTTCCACTGTTGCTCACACTGAAATTTCCCAGGATCACAGGGACAGTTGCCCCCCTGGCCTTGGCCCCTCCTGGCCCTCCAGGGGGGTCAAGGAGAAGGCGGCGCTGGTACAACCACACAGGAAAAGAGTTTAGGATCTTAGTAAACTCTGCGACTGGAACACAGCTGTTGGTGAAGTGAGAGATCACTACCACACAAGCAGGGTTACTTATTTGGTATCAGTCTATGGTGGATTGGCTTGCTCCTATCCTTTTTGTTACCTATTTCAGACCTAGTGCGGAGGGCTCGGGACGTAGGACCCTACGTGGCTGGTTAGATGAGGAGTGCCAGCTCTCTAGGTCAGAACTAAGACACTATTATCGTCATTTGAGAGTCACGCAGGGGAATGGATTTCTCCTGGCTTTTCTGAGTAAGAGAAGGGAGTAGTCCCCTCTGCAATCGTTGCAGCGGGGGTTTGGCGGCACCCGTTCCCCTCCCTGACAGGGAAGATGGGGAGTGAGCAGCCGCACACCGGCGAGGGGAGAAGGCTGGGGTTGCTAGGCAACCAAATTGAAAAGCGCCCAGGACTCTCGCGAGAGCGGGATTCCCGGGCGCCATCTTAGAGTCCCCGCTCAGCTGCCTCATTCGGCCGGGGAGCAAGACACGTGGCAAGCCTTTGGGTCTAGTCAGGCCTTGCCGCAGGGAGGTTTGAGCAGCGGGAGGGCGGTCGATGAGGTTTGGGATCTTCGCCGAGGCCGCGGAGCTTGTCTCCCCCCCCCCGGAGCTGCCGAGGTACGAGTAATCTCGGCGGGGGGGCCAAACATCGAGCGCGTGGCACTGGAGAGGAGCGGCCCGGCCGGGTGCTTTGAGTTCAGGGGACGGTCTTTCTTACATCTCCCACCGGGTTGTGAGTGGGGGCTTCTCCCCGGGGACTGGTGCACCACAGCTACCCCCACACACACACAACAAAAATAAGGGGACATAGAGGACTCCCCCCCAAAAAAAAACCCAATAGGCCATAGCCACTCACCGTTGGGGGGCCACAGGGTGGGGCAAGAGAAGTGAGTGGGGCCCAGCAGACCTTGCGTGGGGCTAGCTTTTGCCCCCCCCTCACAAAAAATAATTCCTTGAGCCTCAGAGGGCCCTACAGCCCCCCCCTCAAGATAGCCCAGAAGGGCATTACAGCCCCCCCCCCCTTAGCCTAGCAGAACCTTACAGGCCATAATTTTGGAGAAAGGGGTACACCACCCCAAACAAATTTAAGGGGCCTCTGAAGGGAAGAGTGGGACAGGTATGGCCCCCCGTAAAAAGAAATGGCAAGGAAATGCCCAGGCAAAGAAGGCCCCTCCAAAAAAGACGGGAGCCACAGGGAAACAAAAGCAAGGGGCCTCACACGAGGCTGTCCTTCACTCCATGCAGGCCCAACTGGCGGGATATCAGGCCCGTGTAGAAGAACTGGAGAGAGCATGCGAGGGGGGAGGAGATAACAGGAGGAGTGAGGAGGATGAGCTCACCCAAGCTGCCACGGGAGACCGGGGATCGGAAGATAATACCCCAGGATATGAGGAGGGCCCACATCGCCAGGGAAGTGGGCAGCATCGGGCGCTCCCTTTTCATTACAGGGACGACGAGCCAGGACCTAGCAGACGGAGAGAAGAGGAACCGGGACCCAGCGGTCAGAGGGATGAAGGCACACCCGACTTCCATGCTCAAATCGAGGCACTCAAGGAAGGAATGCAAGCACTGATGGAGAGCCTGGAGGCAGCCCACCAGGGGCAACAAGGGCTGAGATGCACCAGCGGGGGCCCAAGAACGCGGTATGATCCAGAAGCTTATGAAGGTGAGCATGTGGACAGCAGCTGGTGGGAAGGGGATGGTGACTATGGATGTACAGGCCTTGACAGGAGCCACGACGGGGAATGCATACCATTAGCTAGCACCAATATGGAAAGGGGAAGGATCCAGTCCTCCCCTGGTTGGGAATGGGGAGGGCATACGAGGGGACGTTCCCCTCATAGCCAGCATACTGGGTGCGGGCACTGCCCAGCCCCCAGGTACAAAGCAGCAGCCCAAGTATGGGGAGCTGAACAATGTTGCATGGGTCGCAATGCTAGGTGCTGTGGCCTCAGGGATGAGCCCAGGCCCCTGTCTGGGGGTCATGCCGACGTATCGGCTCCTATAGGTGAGCACCTTCTCCAAGCCACTAAAGAAAAAATCTGGAGCGGGGAATATATTGATGTATTCGCCCTCCTGTTTAGCGACCCCATACCAGATCCCAACGATAAGGAGGAGAGAAAGGAGAAAGAGAAATTCAAAAAACCAAAGGCGGAACGCACCTGGTCCAATTGGACAGCTGCTTATACGATTTACATGGGGGTGACACTGGCCAGATTCCCGGAGCGTGGGCTGGAGATGATTAAGTACTCGGACATCGTGCGCCGAGCTTATGATACAGGCGGACCAGGCGCTTGGCTGCGCTACGACGAATCTTTCCGACGTAGAGCAGCCAATAACCCTCGCTTGCGCTGGGACCTCCATGCACATGATATATGGCTGGAGTGCATTAGCTGTGCCAGGTATACCCCGCGATCAGACAGCGGTCATGTCCTCTCGCGTGTTGGGGGTACGCAGCAAGCCGAAGGGGGACAAAGGGGCAGGCTACGACTATCTACGGCAGCACCTACATGTTGGGACTTTAACGATGGGGGCAGGTGTTTTCGTACCCAATGTAAATTCAAACATGTGTGCACACAGTGTGCGGGCGACCACGCCGCCTCTACATGTAGTAGGTTCAGACAATATGGAACTAAGAACAGGGGGCGAGCAGGTAACAGACAGGCCCCCCACAGCCAGGGGACTGCCAACCAATCAGTGGGGAAGGGCGCCAACCCCGGTACAGCATGAGGCATTACAGGAAGCGGCCCGAGATTATCCTGACCGTGTGACCGCCAATTACGTTATCGAAGGATTTAGGTATGGCTTTAGGATTCCCACGCAGGGCCCGCGTTATCATCTGTGGGCAAAGAATTTGAAATCCGTGACGGGTAACGAGCAGCTAGTCCAGCAGAAGATTGAAAAGGAAGTGAAGGAAGGTAGGATACAGGGCCCATTTGAGGAATTGCCTATCCCCACGTTACGAATATCCCCTCTGGGCATAGTACCAAAGAAGACCCCGGGGGAATATCGCATGATTCACCACTTGTCCCACCCAAAGGGGGAGTCAGTGAATGATGCGATTCCTCCCGAACTTTGCTCAGTAAGGTATGCATCTTTCGACTCTGCAGTCGAAATGGTGCGTTCCTGCGGAAAGGGTGCCCTTCTTGCGAAATGCGACATCAAGTCGGCTTTCCGCCTCCTGCCAGTGCATCCTGAGGATTTTGAGCTCCTCGGGATGCAGTTTCAGGGCAAATTCTATTTCGATAAAGCAATGCCCATGGGATGTTCCATCTCATGCGCGGCTTTCGAAAAGTTTAGCACAATTTTGGAATGGATTGCGCGTCAGCGCACAGGGCGGAGCTTGATCACGCATTATTTGGATGACTTCCTTTTCGCGGGAAGGGCGGGAACCAATGAATGTGCACTAGGAATGCGGGCATTTCAGAGTGTAGCCGAGGAGTTGGGGGTACCATTAGCACCGGAAAAAACTGAAGGCCCGACGACCAGGTTGACTTACCTAGGTATAGAACTCGACACAATACAATCGCTGTCTCGTTTACCAACCGACAAATTGCAATCACTCAAGGAACTGATAACAGCGACAATGGGAGCCACCAAGGTAACGGTAAAGCAGTTGCAATCCCTCGCGGGCAGTCTTAATTTTGCCTGCCGAGTAATTGCACCAGGGAGAGCTTTTATGTCACGATTGTATGCCCACATCGGGAGCGACCGTCCCCCGCATCATCACGTCCGAGTGACGAGAGTGATGCGGGAGGATTTGGCTACCTGGGAGGCCTTCCTCCAGGGCTACAATGGGGTGAGCTTTTGGCGGCAGCGACTCCTGCTAGAAGCGGAGCTCCAAATACAATCTGACGCAGCGGGCGGACACGGGTTTGGGGTATACTTCAGAGGAAAATGGTGTGCTGCCCCATGGCCTGTTGACTGGGAACCACTAGGGCTGACCCGGGATTTAACATTCCTGGAGTTCTTCCCCATAGTAGTGGCAGTTGAGTTGTGGGGGGGAGAATTTGCCAACAGAAGGGTCCTTTTCTGGTGCGATAACTTGGCTGTTGTTCATGTCATTAACAAACTGTCGTCGAAATCGGAAAGGGTTATGCGGCTGGTCCGGTATTTTGTACTCAAATGCTTGCGGGCAAACATTTTGTTCGTGGCTAAACACGTGTCCGGGATCAATAACGGCATAGCCGATGCCCTTTCTCGATTTCAGACAGACCGTTTTCGCCAACTCGCACCAGAAGCCAGGAAGGATCCCGAGCAATTCCCGAGGGACATGTGGAGCCTTGGATTCTAGACCTAAATCAGGCAGTGCAGGGATCCCTCGCGCCTCGAACCAGACAGGCGTATGGAATGGCCTTTAAAGAGTTCCAGGAATACAGGTCAGGGAAAGGTTGGGAACTAGGATTCCCCATTCCTGAGGGGCAGATGCTGCAGTTTGCGCTCCAACTCCGCGAGCGAGGTTTGGCACCAGGCACCATTGGAGGAAAAATATCGGCCATCTCCTTTATGAGCCGACTGGCGGGTCACTCCTCTCCTGATAACGGCTTTTTTATGAGCCGCCTCAGGGAGAGTTGGGCCCGTAGTGCCCCCCAGACGAAGGACCTAAGGGCCCCCATTACCCCCCAGGTCCTCATAATAATTAGCCAGGCGCTGCATACCGTGTGTCACTCTGAAGGTGAGGTGATTCTATTTGCCGCGGCATTCCGGGTGGCACTATTTGGAGCGTTTAGGGTCAGCGAGATAGTCTCCCAATCCCGGCGAGATAGGACTGGGGCCGCCCTGCGGATCCAAGACTTGGGTTGGCAGGGAGGCACCCTTTTGTTACACCTAAGGAAATCTAAGGCAGACCAGAAAGGAAAGGGCAGGGTCGTGAGACTGCGCCCTTCGGACGATGCCCTCGCATGCCCAGTTGCAGCAATGAAGCAATATCTAACATCTCGCCCGACTATTGAGGGCCCGTTGTTTCTCCACCGAGATGGTACCCCGTTAACGCGATATCAGTTTGGGTCAGTCCTCAACATGTGCGTTAAGGCAGCGGGCCTGGACCCAGCCTGTTACACCGCACACTCCTTTCGCATAGGAGCGGCATCGGTGGCAGCAGACATGGGTATGTCTGCAGAACGTATCCAGCAGATAGGGAGATGGCGGTCGACAGCTTATCGATCTTACATCAGGGACACCGAACCAAGAAGGATAGAGTATAAGCAAAAGCGAATGCAAATGCATAACCATGATTTCTTTTCCAGACCCGGGACCTACAAGGGGACGGAAGGTGGTGTGGATCGTCGGCCACAGCATCGTTCATTGGGCAGGGAAGATGGCGGCACGCACTGGATGGGGCACCCAGCTGGGCCTAGGCGATAAAGCAAATATAATTTGGCTAGGACGGCGCGGAATGCTTTGGGAGCAACTGCTCCCAACGCTGACCGCGGCAGTGGAAAAATTCCCGGCTCCAGCAATAATTATAATACATTTAGGAGAGAACAACCTGCCCAAGGTGACGGGGCTGTGGCTAACGAAGAGGGCAAAGGCCGACCTGCAAAAGGTGCAGGATCGATTCCATGAGTGCACCTTAGTTTGGTCCGAAATGTTACAGCGGAGAGTATGGGCTAATGCCCACCACCCGGGCAGAGTGGACCGGTCTAGAAAGAGGGCTAACGTGGAAATTGGCAACTGGCTTCAACGAATGGGTGGATTAGTAATTAACCATACAGGAATTAAGCATGATAGGGACGAACTGTACCGGAGTGATGGGGTCCATTTATCGGATGCTGGATGTAGCATATATCTTGGGGCCCTTAAACACAGCCTAGCAAAAATCCTTTGAAGTGGTATTTGGCGGCGAACCAGCCAAGCAAAGCTGGCGGTTCTGGTGGCGGTAGGCTGATTTCAGGCCAAGGGTTAAAAGTTTAAAAAGTTAACATAGCATAGGGTAGCAACATCTCCTTAAGAGAGGGGTATAGGCCATCCATAGCCGCTCAGTGCGGCCCACTGTATGGTCAGCCCAAGGGTGAGAGACGAGCGGCCGGACCTCCTGGGCGGACCATGTACCAAACAGCAGGTTACGGTGTCCTCATCCTTGTTGTTTAAACCCCCGCCTCGGTGGGCGAGAGGGGATAGGGGCGAACAACCCGCTCCGGCCCGGTGAAACCGGGGATTGGGGCAGGGTGTAAGTTGAAGAAGTTTGTTAAGGTAGGGCATAGGAGGATTCCCCTCGGGCTTAACCCGAAGACGGTAAGGATGGGCAACTGGCGCACAAGGACAGCGCATGTTACAATAGGGGAACCTCCTGTGGTGATGGTTAACAGTTAGGAAGAGATTGATAGGACCCCAGTACAAAGGGGGAAGTGGGAGGGTTACCTCTTCCCCCTTTTTGACTAAGAATAAAGAGTGCGGCCATTCAATCCCATATAAGTGTCCGCGTCTTCCTTGGGGGGGTGCGTCGACAACAGAGTGTTGTTGAAGGCTAAGCAGGATGCCCACTGTAGATTAAAGTGGGGAGAGCTCAGCAAAGCTTTTACATTTAACCCAACACATTTTTGGAAAATTGTGAGAGGTATTGGTTTGGAGGTGTTCTCCCCTACTGCCTCTTTGGTTTCCGGGAATGACTGGGTACAACATTTCTCCAGTCTGTACATGGCTCCCGGACCTTTGGCGAGAGAGTTGGCTTTGGTCATACCTGCCTCTACCTGGGACCCGGTTACGACCGAGGAGGTAGTCACTCTAATTTCTAATCTAAAGGTAGGGAAGGCCCCGGGAGCAGATGGTATAACGACGGAGTGCCTGAAGACCGATGTGGATTGGTGGGCTCCCATTTTGGCTGCCCTCTTCTCACGGATAAATGAGTCAGGTGTCATCACAGTAGACTGGGGTCAAGTGATAATCGTCCCTATTTTCAAGAAGGGTAACCCGGCCTCCCCCAGTAACTATAGGCTGATCAGCTTACTGAGTATTACAAGTAAGCTGTATGCCAAGTATCTGTTGGCGAGGCTACATGGATGGCTGAAAGCAAAGGGCATTTTGTCAAATGCCCAAATAGGATTCCAAAAGGGGAGATCCACTAGCGATCATTGCTTTCTTTTATCCCACCTGGTTGCAAAATATGCAAGGTCCCCACACCCCTTCATTGATCTGAAGGCAGCGTTTGACACCATCCCAAGGGATCGGTTTGGAGGAAATTGGTGGCCTTGGATTTAGATCCAAGGCTGCTGCATCTGATTATAAATCTCCACAGGGGAAATTCTATTAGGGTGAGGCTGAACCATCAGGGGGTAGTGTCGGACAGCATACCTGTGGAGAGGGGGGTGAAGCAGGGATGCGTTTTGGCCCCGACGCTCTTTTCTATCTATTTAAATGATGTTATGGAAGCCTTGGCAAGGACGATTAGTCACGCTCCCCTAGTAGGGGGGGTAGAAATTCCCTGCCTTCTGTATGCGGACGACACGGTCCTGCTGTCACAGACCCAGGTCGATTTGCGTCGTTTGTTGGCTGCCTTTGGGGTTTTTTGCCAGGACAATCTGCTCGAGATAAACCAGGATAAGTCTAAAATAGTTTATTTCACGTGGAAAAAGACCTTACATAGATGGCAGCTGACAAACCAGGAGATAGCTCAGGTCCCGGCGTACAAGTATTTGGGTCTGTTGTTCCAGGCATCCGGGGCATGGAATTTGCAGGCGCAATTCTCTTTGAATAGAGCTAGGATATTAAAAGTAAATTTGCTCAGCTTCTTCAGGGCGGGGGGAGGTCACTTAGTTGCTCCAGCAATCTACTTTTATAGTCACAAGTTGGTGCCCCAGTTGTTGTACGGGGCTCTTTTCTGGGCCCTGAGTAAGCTGAGGGATTTGGAAAAATTCAAGGCGGGGGTGGTACGAGCAATCTTGATGGCCCCCCCTGGTATCCCGATGCAGGTTCTTTGTCGTGAGTGTGGCCTGCTCCCTTTGCGGGCCAAGGTCTGGCAAGGGGCTATTACATACTATCTATGCCTTCTCTTTAACCTGGCAGCCCCTTGGACTCAGCTGGTTCTGTCTGACAACTTCCCGAATTCTTGGTTGGCCTTAGTGGTTGAGAAAATTAGACAGCTGGGTTTCTCTATTGGGGCTCTGTCCCAGTTGGGATTCAAGGGGGCAAAGAAACTTATCCTGAATCGACTGTTAGACTCTATATGGCAGGAAGTCTGCGCTGATCTTAAAGCTTATAAAGCCACTGGCCTCTATGTACAGCTGGCCAATGTAACTGTTTTGCCTATGTATTTTTTGGATGGGGGGATCCCACCAAATTCTAGAAGGTTGCTTTCACTGGCAAGGTGGAATGCTTTCCCATCTGCTGTTACGACTGGCAGATATAATCAGACTCCCTTGACAGAGTGATTGTGCAGTTGTTCTTTAAGGGCAGTGGATTCACTGGCCCACATCTTACTGTATTGCCCCCTTTATGTGATCCAGAGGGGAGTTCATCTTGCCCAATTGTTGGCATCGTTACCGGGCCGTTCTGAAGCATCACTCCTGATTTATCTGTTGGGAGATCGCCTGCCGCATATCTCGATACAGGTTGCTCGCTTTTTGAGCGTGGTTATTCAAATTAAAACTGCCTTAGATACCTGTGGGGTGGCACATGTTGAAGCTCTGAGTACCCGCGATTAGCTATTATCTCCCCTGGCAGCTGCCGGGCCCTAGGTATCGGGGGCCCGTGGGCTGGTTGTGAGTGAAGCCTGATCGGTGGGATGTTTCTGACCCAACCAAATATGGGGGGGTTCTGAATATGCTGGTTTTGGTGAGAGTTGGGGGTGACCTTGTGTCCCAGGGGCCAGGAACAGATTGAAATAAATCAAGCAGGGGTTTTGAGTTTCTTGAACCTAAGCCCTGGGGAAGAGTAAGGGATATTTTAGATAAAACTTTGACTGGGAATCACATGGGATATAAACCACTGTAAATGTTAGGTATATCGTCCTATTTTACAAAAGGTTTACCCATTAAAATAGTATGGTACATTGTTAAGCATTTGCTAAAAGGAATAATTAACTGGATTTATCTGAAAGTATGCTTGGGCATGAAGTATTCTACCAAAGGTTGGCCAGGGGATTTTGGAAATTACAGCTAAAAGTCCCCCGGGACCCGCTTTATGTTTATGCTCAGGTCATTGTTAATGCTTTGGTTTTTTTAATTTATTATATTTTATTTGTATATGTATTTTATATTCACATATTTTGTTATATTGTAATAACCTTTGGTTGACACAATAAGTTGAAATTGAAATTGTTTGTAGCCAAGGGTGAAAACAGACATACACCATAACTCCGCTTTAACCCCGCTTTAGCATTTCTTGTGCATGTTGCAGGGCGGGATAGGGTGCCAATACAGCCCTGCAACTTGCATAAGAAATGTTAAAGCGGTGTTAAAGTGGAGTTATGTACACGCTGTTTTCACCCTAAGTTAGGATAAACAGAAGTAAACACACCTTTTATCCAAACTAAAAGTGTGTTCTTGGGATCAGCTCGTCTGGATTAACAACTCATTACCACACTTTAGCTTTCCTATTGTTCTCATGGTCAAGGTGGTTAAAGCGATGTGTACCACTCAGAAGAGTGGTTCAAGTATGTTAATTATTTTTGAATGTATGAATTATGGATAGTTATGAATATTTTTTCTTGCCTCATATTGTGTATTTGTCAAACAGGGCATCTCATCATTTTTGACACTCACATGGTGCTCTTCTCAACTGTTCATGCCTCTGAAGTGTGGAAACCCAATCCAAACAAAGTATCCAGCACCTAGATTTGAATAAAGTGTTGCCCATACTTCACTGAAATCAGTGGTATTTTTGTCATTGATTATGAAGCTGGAATTTCACTAAGTCACAAACTTTTTCTTTAAGTAACAGTTAATGAACCTAGAGCTGCCACTGGTTAAAATTACATTTTAAAATTTAAAATATGCCTAAGTGCTGATACTCCATTAGGACCTGTTGTGCACTTCTCTAAAGCAACTGAAGCTGACCACTGTCAAAGACAGGATGCTGGGTTAGATGGACTATTGGTCTGGCCCAGTATGGCACTTCTTTTGATCTTACAGACTTTCACCTAAACCCCATTGGTTTCAGAATACTTTGAGTCAGAAGAAGCATTGAGACATTAAATCCAATCCTGAACTGCCACCAACTCATTATGTGGCCTTAATCAAATCGCACAACTGGCTGTGTCTGTAATAAGTGAATAAGCTTACCAACTACGAATGCATGCTGTGAAGATTTATTAGTAAACTAAAACCAGAAAATGATAAATGTTATCAATTTGTAATGAACAAACCAAAGAAAATGAGCTCAAAGAAACAATCAGAAATATGGTTCCTTATTCGATATTATCTCAATCTCGAGTCTGCAAAACTAGGCTGGAAATTGGACACTGCTGGCCTTCACTGCAAGATATTTGTACTTCCTGCTTCAAGCCAGGACATAAATACCACAGTCTATCTTTTCATGGTATTTCTGCACTTCTGTGGCTAGTCCCAGTCCAAACCAAAGAACAGCAAGGTGTGAAAACAAAAAATATACATATTCAGAAAATTCAGCAAACCCCTTCATACCTCAGAAAAGTTTGAGGGTAGGCTCCGAGTTCCAGCTAAAAATTCAAGCCAGTTCTTAATTTAGTTCAACCAGTTCTCCAACCCCCTACTTTTGATAGCTATCATATCTTAAGCTATGGTTCTGACTCTGAAGCTTTTCTGGGGAGGCTGTCCTTATCCTTGGATGAAGGACCTATGAAAATAAATGAGAACAGGGTTCCCCAGTACAGAGTAGCTAAAGGGCTCATGACCTAGGGGAACTGTCCCTAAACTATAACTTGTGACTCCAAGTGATATTTGATATACTCTGGATAAAAACAGACATGTGGGCAGCAGGGCAGCTCCCCAATGTGGCCCGGGGCAGGAAACCACTAGACAAATGTGCCCACAGCCAGACAGCCATCTTGTTGTCTACATGGCCCATGTAGGGCGTGGAGGTAAACAAACGAGCGGGCAGCCAGCTTAACCCTACTCACAGCACCCCACTCCCCTCTATGACAGACAGCCATGACAAGCATTCCTGGCACTTGGCCATGGTGACCCCTGCCCCGAGGAGGGTATGGCAAGGCTGAATACACGTGCTAGCCTGCATGGGAAGCTCTTAGGATGGTTTTAGACAAGACGCAAATGGTGGCGGAGCCCTTTATCAGCCGCCATTGTTGCCGCTTGTCTAAAACTCTGGCGCCCATGAACGCCGGATCTCTGCCGCGTGAAGCCGGCCCGGGGATCCTGCCCCTGTCAAGGCGGATCGCCGCTGTGCCAGCTTCATGCCACACTTCCGGGTTCTTTGCCCGAGTGCGCCCGCACAGAAGGGCGCGCATGCTCACAACACTCCACACCGTGTCTGATGCTCTTCTGAACATCAGACACGGCGTTGAGAAGAAGGCGGGTGCCTGAAGCTGGCACTGAACGATCCCGCTTGTGAGCAGGATCGTCTAAAACCGCCCCTAGTGTGGGCTGAATCCAAGGATGTAGTCCAGGCTAGCCACCTACCTACCCTAGGGCAGTCCAAGGCAAACATCTGGCAGCATGTAAACAGAAATGTCAGTAAGTCCTGGGCCACAACAGGCCAAACCAGGCCACTGTCACAGCTGTTTTCACCCACTCTCTTTGCGTGTTTTTAGACAAGCACCTCCCCACCCATTATTTATTTATTCATTTTATTTTTTTTCTAGCCCACCCATCCTGCCACAGGAAACTCTGGACCACTTACAATCATAACAGAATAAAAACAACAAAAAAGCTTAAACCAACTCATAATAGGATTAAAATATTACCCACCCATCACCTACCCATCATGCATGTTGCAGGGTTGCCAATGTTGCCCTGCAATGTGCATAACTGATGCATGATGGGTGGGGAGGCGCTTGTCTAAAAGACCCCTTGGCCAGGCTCACAGGTGGCCATTAGGGGCTTTTGTTGTGCTCCCTCCATGGAATGGGGCAAGGTGGAGCGGCGGCACTCCCTTGTTGCAGCGTTCTGGCTGTAGCGGGGGAAAGTGCTGGGTAGAGAGCTGGGCAGCGGTCTGGCTGAGGTTGCCAGCAATGGGGCTTGGCCAGTGAGCAAGTGCAGGCTTGGGGACCCCGTCCCTGGTTGTTGAGAGGGGCCTTCCCGCCCACTGCACCTCCTTCGGCTCAGTTGGAGCCTGGAGGAATCAAGCAAGCAGTGTTTTGTCTTTGGATCCCTGTCCACGGCCCTTTCTGCATGTGTAATGGGTAGGACAAAGGCAAAGAAGCACACGAGGACTGAGGCAGGGAAAGGAGCAGCAGACGAGGTGATGCCTCCCCCGGTAGAAGAGTAGCTACCTGGGGAGGGAGTGGGATGGACTGCGAAGACTCCCCTGGCTGGGGGAGCAGCCATGGCCATTCTGGGGGCAATGCAGGATAGATTGGCGAGTTGCGAAGCCCTTATGGGTCAACATGGCGGAGGGGCACATTGGGGTTGGACCGCCGGGAGATGTTGCAGCTGAGGGGGACCTAGGGTGAAGCGCAGGGGTGGCCCCTGGGATCACCATGGGCACTTGCTTTCAGGAAGCCCCATCCCTGCTGGGAAATGGAGCACAGCCAACCATGTGGGGCACCACCCATGCCGAGGATGGAGTGGGCCATGGCAGAGGGCCTGGGGTGCTGCAGGGCCTATATCATGGTGGGGGTTGGCAACCCTCCTTTCCAGTTGGTGCGGGGGGCATGGCCCCACTTACTGGGATGGGGGGGCCCAGATTGTGGCCTGGGGGGCCACTCAGGGGAGCCCATCTGCAGCACCGGTACTGCCTCCTTGGTGGGGGGGGAGGCTCCCTGGATGTGCAGGCTAGGCGCCTCACGAATCAAGAGTAGGCCTGGTGAGAGGAGGGCCATCGGGCAGGGCAGGAGGCATGGGGCTAGCAACAGCACAGGGGCAAGGAACCCAAGTAGCTGGGGGCATACTGGATGATGTGGTGGCAGTACCACGGAGGCGAGGGGGGTGCATGATTGTACCCCCTGCTAGATACTGAGGTGGGACTCCCACAGCACTGTGCAGGGCAGGGGAAATGCCAGGACCAGACAAGGCACTGCAAGGGTGGGGTTACACCCCAGTAGTGGGACACCCTGCTCCACAGCCTCTCCCACCACCCACCACTCAGCTGGGGTACAGAGGCGAGGGGGAGGTCCCTCTATCCCCCCAACAGGAGCAGCCAACATGTTCAAGGCCAGCAAGGATGGGAAGAGGACCTGGTTGCTGTGGGCGTGCAAGAGGCACTTCAGAGGAGCGTGACTTTAGAGAGAGGGTTGCAGGTGGTCACACAGGTATACCAGCCCCCATTGGCATTGGATTTGGGATACCAGCTACAAGGAGGTAGGTGGGGTACGATGGGGGGGGGAACCACAGGTGGTTACATGCAAGCACCCGGTTACCATGACCCATGGTGACAGGCCCAGGTCCCAGCCGCCCCCGCCCCCTGGATGAGCACAGCTGCCGCGCCCTCATGAGTGGCTACCCAGGCAGTGGGAGGAGGGAGGCAAGCGGTGGGACAGAGGGAATCACCCCGACTTTAGTGGAACGGGTCATGGGTTCTGGCACCAGGCCCTAATGCCCCCCCCCGCTGGCGGCGGTGGGGGGGCCAGTTCCATATGGAACACAGGCCTTACATGTGTAGGGGCAGATGATGGGCATGGGAACCCCCGTGGCAGGAGCAGTGAGACTGCCCGTTCCCTTTGGGGGAGGGTATGCTGATGTTTCCTCGCTGTTAGGGGAGCACCTTCTTCAGCCAGTCAGGGAAAAAATTTGGCGGGGGGGAGTATATTGATATATTCACCCTACTATTTACTGACCCCGAACCTGACCAAATAGTAAGGATGGGGACAAGGACAAGGAGCACTTTAAGCGCCCGAAGGTGGACTGGAACTGGGCCAATTGGATGCTAGCATGGTCCATTTATCAGGGAGTGATGGTGCAGGCATACCCCGACTGGGCATATGCCTTGATGAAATATGCGGACATAGTCCGGCGTGCCTACGACACAGGCCCCTCAGGGACTTGGTTGCGATATGATGAGGCGTTTAGGCATAGGGCATTGTACACCCTGGGGTTAAGATGGGACATGCATGTGCATGACTTATGGCTGGATAGCATGAATGACAGAACCAATGCTCCCAGGACGGATAGCAGGCATGTGCTGACACATGGTGGGGTCACACCATCGAATGACCCCTTTCAGTTCGAGGGCCGAAAGGCCCAGAATCCAGGAGCAGCACAGTGCTGGGAGTTTGCTCGTTCGGGCAAGTGCAGTAGAAGCGGGTGTAGTGTTACGATTTGATTGTATGCAATATACTATGAGAATTAATATACTGGAACCAATGACCATATTTGAAAATGCATATAACTATTGTACCAAAGCTCTGAATTCTCTGTACTGATCCAGTAGGCAGGATCTCTAGAAATAGCCAGGTAGGCTGTGTGGAAAATAATCTCACATGACTTTCACAAACTCCCAACCACATCATCATGTCTTGCAAGACCAGTGATTTACATCATATTGCTGACCAACCGCACCCAGCCTGGAACAAAGCACTGACAAAGACTAAA
>QEPC01009171.1:3309495-3321818 GCA_003113815.1 Sphenodon punctatus | reverse complement strand
TTGCAATTTCACATTTGAGTTCCTTCAGAACTCTGGGGTGAATACCATCTGGCCCTGGTGATTTGTTCATATTAAGCTTGTCAATTTGCTCTAGAACCTCCTCCAGGGTCATGCTGATTTGTGACAGTTCATCCAATTCATCACCTACAAAGTAAGGTTCTGGCGTGGGTATCTCCCCAACATCCTCTTCAGTGAAGACCAAAGCAAAGAACTCATTTAGCTTCTCTGCAATGTCCATGTCCTCCCTGAGTGCCCCTTTTATTCCCTGGTCATCTAATGGCCCAACTGACTCCCTAGCAGGCTTCTTGCCTCTGATATACTTGAAAAAGGTTTTATTATTTTTGCCTCTTTAGCAAGTCTCGTTTCAATTTCTTTCTTGGCCTGCCTTATTAGCACCTTACAGTTACATTGCCAGTGTTTATGCTCCTTTGTATTTTCCTCATTGGGGCTAGCTTTCAATTTCTTAAAGGATGCGTTTTGGGCTCTAATAGCCTCCTTTGCATCTCCATTTATTTATATTTTATTTATTTATAAGACTTCTACCCTGCCCCTCCTGCACGCAGCTCGGGGCGGCTTAGTCACAGTGGTAGACATTTATTTATTTAGTCAATTTATATCCCGCCCCTCCGGAGAACAGCTCGGGGCAGCTAACAATTTCAAAACATAAAATACAATTATAAAAATATATTAAAACACTCATAAAAACCACAGCAATAAAACAGGCTAGGAATACTAAAAATACAATAAATAAGGGTGGGAGGAGATAAAACCTCCCTAACCCCCCCTCCCCAAAGGCCTGGGCGAACAGCCAGGTCTTGCAAATTCACCAGAATGTTAAAAGGCTTGGGGCCAGGCGAGCTTCCTCCAGGAGGGAGTTTCAAAGGCATGGCCCGACCACCGAGAATGCCCTCTCCATTGTGACCCCCGTTTAACATGGGGGACCTCCAAGAAGGCACCCCCAGCAGAACGAAGAAGCCGCTCTGGGGCGCAGAGGGCAAGACGGTCCCTGATGTATGATGGGTCCAGACCGTGAAGGGCCTTATAGATTAACACCAATACCTTGAACCTGGCTCGGCACGCTATTGGCAGCCAGTGCAGAGTCCGGAGCACAGGTGTTATGTGCTCCTGACGGCCCTCCTTCTACCTTTTTTAGTTTAGTTTAGTCCTCCTGCTACCTTTTTTAACTTGTAGGATGCATGTAATCTGGGCTTCCAAGATGGTGCTTTTCAACAGCCTCCATGCCTGCTGCAAACATGTAGTCCTTTCAACTGTGCCTTTTAGTTTTTTCTAACTAGCTTCCTCATTTTGGCATAGTCTCCCTTTTTAAAGTTATAAGCCAGTACTGTACTTTTACAAAGGTTACAAATACATGGATGACAGTGGCCAAATGTGAATCTGACAAAAAAGTTTGAAGCCTTCTCAACAGATACAGGTGGTGAAAGGCACATCTGGGCACTGCCGCAACCTGACCATCCAGGCACAGTGGCCAACCCAAGATCACCCCAAGCCTACAAACCTGAGTGACCATAGGACACCATCAATATCAGGAGTCCCTATGTCATCCAGGTCACACGGCCAGCCAACTATCATCACCTCAGTCTTATCTGGATTCAGCTTCAGTTGGCTCACCCACATCCAGTCCCCAACAGCAGACAAGCACCTGGTAAGCACCAAGACTGCAGGGCCTGGGTCAGATGAAAAAGGGAGTTTGAGTTGGGTGTCATCACTGTACGGATGGCACTTCACTTGAAATCTCCTAATGATCTCACCCAGGGACCTCTGATACACATTGAACAGGAGTGGAACAAGATGGAGTCCTGTGGGACCCCACAAGGGAGCTCCTGGGAGGACAAAGAGCTATCACCCATCACCACTCTCTGGGTTCTCCCATCTAGGAATGAGTGGAACCACTCAAGAGTGCTCCTGTGAACCCCTGCCAGGTCCTGCAGCCATGTCAACACCACCCCATGATCAACTGTATCAAAGGCCACCGAAAGATCTAACAAAATTAACAGGGTACAATTTCCCCTGTTGATTTCCAAGTGGAGATAGTCAATGAAGGACACAAGCACAAGCTCTGTGGCATGCCCCGGACAAAAACTTGACTGACGTAAGTCCAGGATTTCAACAGCATCAGGATGTGCATGGAGCCATAAATCAACCACCTGTTCAATAACCATCCATAAAAAAGGGAAGGTTACAGACAGGATGGTAGATGGCTGGGGGCATCAACATGAAGAGATGGTTTCTTGAGCAGGAAGCAGACAACTGAAGTTTTGAGACCATCAGGCCCCCTGCCCTCCTGAAGAGAGGCATTGACAACCCCAGACAGCAACAGCTCCAATGTCTCCCAGCTAGCTTGCACCAGTCAGGACAGGCATGGATATAATTCCCAGCTGATCACACCACTTCAAGCACAGCCTCTGCGTCAATGGGTGAAACCAACCGAAGCCAAACCAAATAAACCAGACAAGAGCGGGCCTCCCCAACCCCAAACTTTGACTCTGCACTCAAAGTAGCAGTGCCTAAGTTGACCGAAGGACAAGCAACTTTATCTAAAAAGTAGGTGGCAAACTCATCACAGCAGGCAGCTTTTTTAATTTTTATGTACATACCAGAGAATCTACCACACTGGGATAAAACCGTATATTATTGCTAGTGTTACTGAATAGAATAGAAATTTATTTGGCGTCAGCTTTCGCTATAGCCATCAAATTTAGACAAACAAAAACAACAAATAATAACACAACAGTAAAACACCAGATCATATCACATTATACCACCTTATACCAAATCATTTCACATTATACCATACATACATGAGACTTCACTCAGAATAAACAGTCCCTGCTACAGCCATTAAAAGATTTGGAAACACCCCTCCCCCCCCCCATCTTACAACATCACAAGATTCCCCTTACCACCGCCCTCGTCTCTGGGAGGCCAACCAGACATAGGACACAAGGGCCACCACATCCTCTTTATTTCCTTGGGAAAGCAAACCCTTTTACCCTTGACCTGGTTCTATACACAAGGGGTCACAAGGGATTGGTTGGAGCCAAACCGCCCTAAGAGACGTATAATAGGGACAAGTTAACAAAAAGTGTTCTATGGTCTCAACCCCTCCTTGAGGACAGGTACACACCCATCTCTCATAAGCAATCCTTTTATACCTCCCTTTCACCACCGCAGTCTTAATCAATTGGAACCGGAGAAGCTATACGCTTCTCTGGAGTCTACGACTCTGTAGAATGTCCAGATACGGTTCCATCCCCCAAACAACCTTAATTGACTTGAGCCAGGGGGCAACCCTCCAGTTCCCTACCATCGCTATGTCCTCTTGCCGTCCGATGTCCTCTAATCTAGATTGAATTTCTTTCTTAATCCCTACCAAGGATTTCCCAGCGAAATAGGCAAAGGAAAAGCCCTGACTCTGTAAGAGGTGACCCAAATATCTGAGCCATGAATAGCCTCTAATACCCTCATACAGCAATTCCTCTTGGAGACAGAGACACGGAAGAGAGCTCTCATGTAGGGAAATCAACTTTAGCCAATATCGTATCAGGGCAGATTTAGCATACAGCTCCATAGAAGGCATAGCCGTCTCTGCTCTCAGCACAGGGCCCGGGACATCCTTCCCCACCTGAAGAATCCTACGAAGGAACAAGTCCTGCAGCCTTTCCAAGGGTTTAATTATTGGTTGGGGGATAATCTCGAGGCCAAACATCACCGCAGGCGGAACTTTGGCTCTATATGCCTTCAGAAAGGTCGAAACTGGCACACCCCGCAGCAAGCAGCTAGTGACCAACTCCAGGCAGACAGAGCCAGGACTGAATAAGCTATTCACCACCTGGACAGCACTTTGCAGATGCTATGGCAACAGTGAAGAAAGTTTTCTTCACCGCTGTCACATCCATGGCATAGTCCTTCAAAAACAGTTTATGCCGCAGTTGGTCGGCTTTGGCACAAGTCGAGCACCACTTACGCTCTAACCGTTCACCCTCATGCTTTAGCAGCCTCAGGTCCTCCATATACAAGAGAGACATGTGCTGCCACAGCAGAGGAAGTGGATACCTGGGTGCTATTGCATCGATAGCCCAACTCAACACAGCGTACCACAAATCAACCAGGGCATCAACAGAGAGGCCGTCATAAGGTTCTTGCTGCACATTTGAGAAATCTATCCATTATAATCCATCTTCCCTATACACTGGAATGCCCTGCTTCTGTGAACAGGGCGTGATAGTTATGTTGAATTAAATGCAGGCCCAGATTGCTTATAGAATTACAATTAGAACTGTGTCACCATTTCACTACTGACATATTCAGTCATTCATTCCTGTAGTCTGGCCCTCAGAAATTTTTACCTCTAAAAGCATCTGCCAGCACAGTCATTTCTTAGATCCATTGCACTGAATTAAGATTGGAGAAGGGGGGGGGGTTGGTTGGTTGGCTTGACTGGCTTGTGTTTCTACACACAGACAGGATTTAATTTATAAAGGTGGGTTGTGGCATTTGTCATTTAAAAAAAAAAAAAAAAGGCAGACATCTTTAAGGTATCTCAAACTAGGCACTAAAATGGAGAGTCTAAAATCACTAGTTACTTTTCAAAGTTTCAGGCAATTTATGTAACATCCCTGCAGGCAAGTAGAGGTTCAATTATCCTATGCTATCCCTTCTCACTATCCTATTCCCTTGACTTTTTTCTGTTTCCTTTTCTTCTGACATCTATGCAGAAAGTTTTATTTTTTTCCATCTTGCGTCCCTGTAACTATTATTAGCAGCTTGTACCATACTTCCTTCAAGAGTCTACTCCTTAAGAGAAGAAAATCTCTCTCTGGTACTTTATATGTTGTTCTAACACAGGGATGGGGAACCGTTGGCCTGTGGGCCAAATCCAGCCAGTGGCTATTTTTTTTATTCAGCCTTTTCCAGTCCCTGGATTTGACCCCATAAATCCAATCCCTCCCCCTGATGCACTGACAGAATGAGCTCAAAGGAAGGGAATGAACATGAAAGCAGGCACTCAAGAACAAGGGGTTTGATCAATGGCAAAGCCATCCCTCCTCTTCCTTCCCCCATCCTAAGCACATCCCGTAAGCACCACCCAACACCTACCTGACCCATGAAGCTTGTACTAACTTTCAACATGGCCGACAGGAGGGAAAGGGTTGCTCAATCCTGGTCCAACAGCTTCCCAATCACTTGGAATCAGCTGCTCTTTAAATTACCCAAATGTGATCCTGTTCATTTCAAGGCAAACTTGACTATCAGCCCAATCTGCAACACGCTGTGCCAGCACAGTCTCCATTCACTTCATTGTGAAGTGTTGCCTCATTTCAGGGACAGTGCAAGACCTGGCTGTTCCACCAAGCCTTTGGTGATGGAGGTGGGTGAAGGGAGTGGGGAGGATGGGTTTTTGTTTTCTCTTATGCCTCCCTTTTATGCATTTTATATATTTTATGTATATTTTTAAATATTTTAATTTTTGTAAGCCACCCCAAGCTGCCTAAGCAGATGAGGTGGGATATAAATGGTGGAAATAAATAAATAAATAAATAAATAGTGAATGGAGCTCCGGAGCCATCATTTAGTGCTGGCCCAGTGGTTTAAAGACAGCGCTGTTGTTTTCTACACGGAGAAACTGAAGTGCAGCACATAGAGTAAAGCTATGCAAGTAGGAAAGAATGTAAGGAAAACTCTGCCTTCTTCCTTATTCACTATTCAAGGACTCCTTGGGTTGCTAGAAAACTAACTACCACTTTCCCCCTTCCCTGGTGCTTAATGCTTATACTGCAGTGCACAAAATTGTTTGTCTAAAAACTGGCCACTGGGGGTCACTAGCAAGCAAATATCAATTCCTCCAGAGGCACACAATATATAGCTAGCCAGCAAAGTTTTACATCTCTTTCAAGCAGGGGTGCCATGGAGGCGAGGATATTTTGTCTCTCTTTCTCTACCGCCTATCCCCCAATATTTCATACCACATGCCAATTGTGCTTCAGGACTTCCTGGCCCTTTACAACCAATGGCTGTCCCACTACCCCTACTGAAATGTGCAATGGTGCCCCTGCTTTCAAGGAAAATAATGATTATTTTTATAACAAGAATCTTTCCTAGTCACAGGTCCAGCTTTAAGGGTAACCTTCTCTTGATTACCCAGGCCAGGCAGAAGTAAGCAGGGTGTTCCCTGCAGCCCTATTTCCCCTCAGCCACACCTTCTGGATTCTGGCTGGGGAGGGGGGAAGGATTGGGAAGGCTGGAGCCTGCAACACACAATTGAATGTCTCAAGGTTCAGGGCTCCTACAGGCTCCAGGGTCCTATAGCTGGACACTGTGTACTGTTCCCCTTTCCTGCACTAAGCATGTTCCCTTGCTGAGCATGATCAGTGCAGAAGTGGGGAAATGTCCGTGTGTGTGTGTGTGTGTGACTGATCTGGAAAGGGTGGCAAAAGGTACCTTTGCCTCCATTAGAAAAAAGGCTAATGCTGCCACAACACAGTTATGGGCATTTACACTAACAGCAGCATTAGGTGCACAATAGAATTACACAGATGGATCTGGCAGATGGGCCAGTCATAGTTAAGACAACAACAGGGCTATGGAAGAGGAAAAAAGAGTGTGAAGCAACACAGTACCTGGAGCAAAGTATGGTGATGCCTACACCTCCAGTTTCTCTACAGCCAGCCAGGATACTGGTGCTGCTTTCCTTCAATACTGGCATTTGTGGTTACCTCTTCATATGCTGGAAAGTCTGACTGTGAAATATTACTCATTTGGGGAGTTTGTGAGAACTGTCAAGAGACTGCAATTGTTTAAAATAATGCAAATGGATTTATAAGGTAAACTGCTGGATGGATGAGGTACTTGGATTGTTGGTCGCTGGTGGTCCACAGAGAGTTAAAACATCACCTGATATGACTGATCGCTTCCCCCAACTTGCTCCCACAGAAATAACATTGTAAGACACTGTAAGGGCACTCCCTGAAGCCCTCCTCCTGAAAAGAATTGAGGTCATTTTACTTCAGTTGATAGAGCAGAAACAAGAATTAAGCTGATTTTCTTGGTTTTTTTCCTCCATCACGAGAGAGAGAGAGAGATGCAGACAGGAGACTCAGTGTGGAACCCAACACACACAGCTCCAGTGAGTAAATTGAGAGGGGAAAAAATGTTGACAAGAAAGTTTTAAGATTGGGACTTCTCTCAATTCTCAGGTTTTCCTTAATTCTTGTCAAGAAATATTATTCTTGAGGAGAATTGAGAAAAAAAAACAGATCAAGTGTCAGCCCTAAAATAAATCAGTGGGACTCATGTACAGAAGCAGTGTCGTAGCTACCATGGAGCAAGGGGGGCTCAGTGGAGCCCCGGCCCCAGACTCTAGGGGGCCCTTTGCAAGTGGCCTGAGTGCCACATGGGAATTTTCAAATTGGGAAGGGGAATGAGTGAGGCCAACACTCTGCCTCCACCCACTCTGAAAGTTTTCTCAGGCACAAAGAAGAAGGAAGCTTTCAGAGCAGCCAGAGGTGGAGTGCTGATCCTGCCCCTGCTCCAGCCCACTCTTCAAACCTTCTTGCTGGTGGGGTTGATACTACACCCGGGGGCGAGGGCTCTCTGGGATCCCCCCCACCTTTGTCGGGGGAGGCCATGGCTGTCCAGGAGCCCCCTTTGGAAAGGCCCCCACTTAGGTAGACCCTGTCCCCTTGCCTTAAAGGAGGCCCATGATTAGGACATGAGCCCAGGCTCACCAGAACCTTGCTATGCCACTTTACAGAAGTACCAGCCAGTTAAATACCCACACAAGTCTTTGTTGCATCAGCAGCATAACAGTTAAGACACTGGGCATTTTTACATACCTTAAAGTTCTGGATTTTTCAATCTTCTGGGTTACAAGTCCACAAGTAAGTTCTGGATGCATTCTTCACACACACACACACACACTGCCCTGAGGCTGCCATGGAAGCCAAGTGACCACAGCTGCCTGGAGCAAAGCAGTTTACCAGGAGAACTTTTTACACACACAAGTTCTGGGAGACGTTCTACGCAGAAGTTCAAAGAGACGGATGTTTAAGATCTGGGTGAGTGATTTAGACACACAGAAAGTTCAGGATGTAACAGCAAATATGCAGGAGAAATGTGTGTGTAAAAACATCCAATGTTTTGATATAGTTTTCTTGCAACAGTCCCTGCAAGAAAGTTAAATGTACAACCACTCTCCATTATAAACAGGGAACTGCTGAAGCCCCAATTGTGAGGAAACCGCTTGAGCTATATTTCTGAAAATTTATCCATGGCTAAAATTTGTGGGGGCCATCATACATGCAAAGTGTGAAGAAGATTCATCCAGAAAATAAAATGTTATGACTGTTTGAAAGTGAATTGGTTGTGGTCAAAATGCACAGCGTCCTGATGATTTTGAATCATCAATATCTCCTCCCCCCTGATGAGTTGAGCCCCCACACTTCACAGGCTTGGAGCATGAGATCAATGCCAACTGTGACGGTAATATTATAGTTATTGGTGCAGCCAAAACCAAGTTATTAATTATTTAAAAATCACTTCTGCAGGTTCGCACATGTGCAATAGAGGTGCCCATGCTTCTGCCAGCAGGGGGGACAAGCCCAGCGATGAACTTCAGCAGCATGAATGAGGAGAAGGGAGCGGGGAGGAGGGACTCACCACCACCACCTCCCTCCCACTCACTCTGCTGCTACTGATCAACCCTGTGAATCTCACCCCCTGTGCTGTTCCCCTTGCCCACTAGCCTTCCAACCCTCCTGCCAGGAAGGGGAGCCCCCAAATGACTAGTCCTGTCCCCATTCAGCTCCCCAACCCCTCGGAAGAAGCATCTCAGGACTTTCAGCCAGGGTCAGCCCTGAGCATGTGCAATTCTTTTTTTATAGTGTAACCCCTGGATATTTTTGTTGATATGTATTATTTAACTTGTTATAGCACAACTGCTGAATACAATAAACTACTACTACTACTACATGGCCCCACGGGCAGCTCATTTTCTGCCCGACTGCCATGGCCCCACTGTGAGCCTGGTCCTGCTTCTGGGCTGGAGGTGGCCCAGGTGCAGGGAACCCCCACATCATGGGGGGTCCCCATTCCTTACCTGCCTCTGTCTGCTAGTAGTGTTGCAACAGCAGCAGCAGCGACACCAGGACACTGATTGGACTGGGAGATAAAGCTGCTTGTAAACAAACAATTCCTCCCCAGGTGAGTGATCAGAATGTTGTTGCCTTGTAAAGGAAGTTCTTCGAGATGGCTCCCAACATTCTCACAACTGGGTTGTGCATAGCATGCTCACCATATTCAAATAATAGACAACGTGATGGTCTTGAGCTCCTCTAGTATAAAAAGCACTCACCCCCTCACAATGACAGTTCCTTCCAACTCTTTCTAGGAATATAAGAAAATTCCATGCGGTGGGTGGGTGTTGCAAGAATGTTTCGATCCATCTGGAAGAACCTTGTTTACAAGGTTGCAACCTTCTGTTCATCAAGTGGCTCCTCACAGGCCGTTTTTACACAGCTCCACCAGGTGGGGGGGTCCGTGGGTGTGCTTGTGCATGGGTTTTCCTTAATTCTTGTCAAGAAATATTATTCTGCACACGCATCCCCACTCACCCCCCACTCATCTGCCATTTTCTCTGGTTTCTCCATACGTGGGAATGAGTGGGGGATGAGTGGGGATGCATGTTAGGTGCGTGCCATGTCGTTCACACAGGGCTCCCCCACCCACGAACATGCAGAAATCTGCGTGTTCATGGGTGGGAGAGGTCCATGTAAAAAGGGCCACATTCTCACAACTGTCTTACTTATACTATCTTAGGTAGGAATTTAGGATGTAAAGCAACATCTATTCTACCTTGGAAAATGTGCAAATATGTGGCTGCTATTTCACTAACTCTTCTTAATGAAATTTTTGCTAACAGTAATACTGTCTTTAAACCCCCACCCCATAACCAGTTTATTTGCGCCCCCCATATAATTAATTCACACCGCCCTGGGGGTGCAAATGAACTGGTAATGGGTGTGGGGCAGCATGTATTTATTATACGGGGGCACAAATGAACTGGTTATGGGGTGGGAGCAGCATGAACTGATTATGGGGGCACAACTGAACTGGTGTTTTTTATATATATATTAAAAATATATAATGCGTGTGTGTGTCTCTTTTCATGGCATAATGTGCTTAACAGGCTGGCTGCATTTTGGGTGTCTTGTGTGTTTGATAGCAGTGCTCCCAGGCCTTCCGAGATGGGTGGTGCCCCTAGGCCTGCTGGCAGGACACAAAGAAGGGGGCCCATCTTGACTTCTTGGCCAGGGGCCCATTTCACCCTACCTATGCTCTTCCTACTGAGTGCAGCCACCAAGTGTGCTGATTGCAACTTGAACCACGGACGCTAGTCCCTGGCCGGCCCCTCTCCAGCTCCGGGCCACACCATGGCAGGGCAGGTGAGGTCTCGCCCTCTCCAGCAAAATAAGAATTTAAGAAACAGCAGCCAGACAGAGAACCAACCAATGCCCAGCAGCAGCTCAGCTGGTATGGCCTCCTGTGTGTACCCCAGCCCCTCCCGTTGCAAACTCAAGGGAGTCGGGGACTCCCTCCAGTTCAAGCAGGCAGGGAGTGTGTGAGTGAGTGGGGGAAGAAGACTCCATGTGTGCGTGCATGTGTGTTTGTGAAAGAGAGAGAGAGCGAGACTGAGTAGGGGAGAAAAGAGTGCATGCATGCGTGTGTGTGTGTGTGTGTTTGCGTGTGTGTGTATGAGGGAGAGAGAGATACTGAGTTGGGGAGAGTAGAGTGCATGCATGTGTGTGTTTGTGAGAGAGTGTGGGGAAGAAAAGTGCATGTGTGTGTTTGTGAGAGAGTGGGGGGAGAAGAGTCAAATATACAACTTAAAAATTGTGTAACAACTGATATATAAATGTAATTTTGACTCTAGCTCTGTGACGGCCCTTGCATGAGGACACTTGGGGCACTGACACTTGGGCCGCACTGACAGAGCGCTCACTGACTGAGCGCTCTGTCTCTGCCGGGTGGCTGAAATTGACATCGGAACACTGCGCTGCTCTGACTGCTGCAGCTTGGCTTGCAGTCAGAGCAGCGCAGCGCTCTGATGTCAGTTTCAGCCACCGTCAGAGACAGAGCGCTCAGTCAGTGAGTGCTAAGCCTCTGTCTGGGTCTGACTCCCTTCTGGGACTCCAGAGTCTCGAGTCCCAGAAGGGACAAACTTGAACTGAATGTGAGCTGGGCGGCTCAGCATTCAGTCCAAGTGCCGCTGCTGGGAAATGAAATTTCCCGCTCACAGCAGCTTTGCATTGAGCCCTATGGGCTCAATGCAAAGCCTCACCTGGGCGTTCGGTGGAGGCGCTCGGCGGTGAGCTGTGCTGCAGCGTGCATGTTTGAACTGACTCAGTTGAGCATGCGCACCGCAGCCCATCTCGCCGCCGAACGCCTCCACTGAAACCTGAAGCCTCCAGACTGACTCCTGCCTGCAACGGTGAGTAAACGGGGGGAGGGGCTCAGGGAGCATAGGCTAGGGGTCTGGGATGGAAGGGGTGTTCCCCTTTCCTGCACTAAGCATGTTCCCTTGCTGAGCATGATCAGTGCAGAAGTGGGGAAATGTCCGTGTGTGTGTGTGTGTGTGACTGATCTGGAAAGGGTGGCAAAAGGTACCTTTGCCTCCATTAGAAAAAAGGCTAATGCTGCCACAACACAGTTATGGGCATTTACACTAACAGCAGCATTAGGTGCACAATAGAATTACACAGATGGATCTGGCAGATGGGCCAGTCATAGTTAAGACAACAACAGGGCTATGGAAGAGGAAAAAAGAGGGTGAAGCAACACAGTACCTGGAGCAAAGTATGGTGATGCCTACACCTCCAGTTTCTCTACAGCCAGCCAGGATACTGGTGCTGCTTTCCTTCAATACTGGCATTTGTGGTTACCTCTTCATATGCTGGAAAGTCTGACTGTGAAATATTACTCATTTGGGGAGTTTGTGAGAACTGTCAAGAGACTGCAATTGTTTAAAATAATGCAAATGGATTTATAAGGTAAACTGCTGGATGGATGAGGTACTTGGATTGTTGGTCGCTGGTGGTCCACAGAGAGTTAAAACATCACCTGATATGACTGATCGCTTCCCCCAACTTGCTCCCACAGAAATAACATTGTAAGACACTGTAAGGGCACTCCCTGAAGCCCTCCTCCTGAAAAGAATTGAGGTCATTTTACTTCAGTTGATAGAGCAGAAACAAGAATTAAGCTGATTTTCTTGGTTTTTTTCCTCCATCACGAGAGAGAGAGAGAGA
>QEPC01009171.1:3276428-3309395 GCA_003113815.1 Sphenodon punctatus | reverse complement strand
AATTGAGGTTTTGAAATTGTGAGATGTAACTGTTAGTCTGGTGATCTGCCTGCTTTTAAACCTGGCAGAGGAGGTGAATATAACCTGCCTAACTGAAATTGCTGGATTAAGTAATGTAATGTCCATCCAATGTTAACCCTGGGAACTCCTTGCTGCTGGCTGGGTTATGCCATGGTTCCGCCTACCGTATCCCTGACTCAGCCTACTGTATCTCTGACTCTGCCCCTAGGCTAGGCTCCGCCCCTAGGCCCGCCGGCCCTACTGCCCCAGTGCCCCTCCAACATCAAAACCCACCAGCTGCCCCTGCTCTAGCTTAAACTCCAAAGAACATACAAATTCATTACAATTACAATTCAAAAAACATTCCATACATTGCAACAAGACATAAACACCAAAAAGCATGGAAATTATTTCTGAAGTAGGTCATTATTATTCCTGTTTACAGATGGGGAACTGAGGCTGACAGATAGTGACTTGCTCAAGGCCACCCAGTGAGTTTATGGCTAAAACTTTATTTGAATTCTGGTCTCCCAGGTCCAGGTCCAACATCTTATCTACTAGGCTACACTGGCTCTCTCAAATGGAAGCTGATTTCTGGGGAAAAAACACGTTTCAAAATTCTCTCACCACCCATTTATGAACTGGATCCATTTTTCTTCTATTCTTTTTTCTTTTTACAAACAGTTCCAGGTTTGGTTTGGTTTTTAATTAAATATTTTTGTACCGTTGTAAATGAAAAAAAATCTGGAAAAATAATTTTTGACATGTTTTGTCAATTAATAAAAATGAATTTACCCAAACAAAAAACTTTACAGTTTAAAAAACTGTTAAATGCACAACAGTATCTCCCCATTTCCCACATCCAACCCCCTCACAATCCCACCCCAAACCCACTCCCCACCCCCACCCAAAAACTCAACCACACCCCACCTATCCCTGCCTGCCAAATGCTCTTTCAAATAAAAATGTTTTGCACCACCTCCGGAAGATAGCCAGGCTCAGGTTCAAACAATCCTCCCAGGGAAGGGAGTTCCACAACATAGGGAAGTTATAATGTAGTTATAGCTAGCGATCTCTCTCTGGGTCAAGCTTTTTTTTACGGGGCAACATGGAGACATTTTTAATTGAAAAGAGTAAACTGTCAATAGGAATTTGGTGACTCAGACTAAGCAGAGGAATCTATTTGTTTCACTCAATATCTGAATAAGAAATCCCAGTAAGGGTGGAAGGAGTGAAGCTGCCAGTATAACAGCAGAGCACTGACCAGTTACCAGGGAGTACCCATTCTGAGTTCAAGTTCAAAGTGGATAGTAAGGCCTTCATCCTGCCAACACTTACACATCCGCTTAACTTTGCCACCACTAGGGTTGGATTAAAATAGTCATTTCATTTATGTGGAAGTTTCTGCAAAAACAAAACAACTAATTTTTTTTCCAGTCATAATTCTGATAGAAAATATATTCTGATTGGAATCTCGACCGGCAAAAAAAAGCCACCGCACAAACTAAATAGCTGCTGCCCTTATTCAAAATTGTGGTGGCAGCATCACCACCATTTTGGGTGTGGGCAGCTGATTTGTGCATGCACTTTTTAAAAATTCTTTGTCCGATTCTGATCAGAATTGGACAAAATATTGCTCATTCCGGTTTTCAATTGGAAGAGGCAAACTGCCCAGTTCCAAGAGAAAACCGGAACAATCTGAATTCTAGTTTCACCGCTAGCCACCACGAGTAGTAAAACTGAGCGAGTATATATGTGTTTGGAGGATCAAGGCCCTAGAGCTTTGAGCTGAAAGCAGAGTAGAAACAATATATTCAGTTCTTATAGAATTCTTATAGAATTATCCCCCTGGTCTCCACAATAACTAGTCTTTTTTTCCTGAAGACAAACAGATGGGTGACTGTCATAAAGCCTTTGATGCAAATTAGGAGGTTAAAAAAAAAAGAAGAAATGGAGGATTGAAAATAGTCAACATAAAATAAATTGGGAAGCTGAGCATCACTCCAGCACTACATAAATGTTTGACTTTTTTTTTTTAAAAAAGGAGATTTAGTTAGAAATATTGCTGAAACTAATAGCAGGTTGTATATTCACAAAAGTAATTCACATTTTCAAATAGCACCCTGAATATTCAAATGATGAATTTGAAGCAAAACCAATATTTGCATAATCATTCACTCTCCTGGATTTCCAATTCTTTTGGGGTAATTTTGGTTTGGTTTTTCGGTTATTTGACCAAATATCCTAATTAAGATGACTGAAAACCTGAAGCAAATATCCAAATGAGTTGGGTATGAATAGTGTTTTGTACCTGCTTTGTCAGCTCAAATTGAAGCAAATTTGACAAATGTGGCATTCACAGCAAACATTAGTTTCAGAGCGAATAAGTAACAGTTGCACATATCAGAAAGCAGTCAAACAGGTGACAGACTATAGTCTGTCATATGGTGGGAGGAGTAAGATGCCTTTCCCCACCAAAACTGAAAGACTCTGGCAGCTGATTCTTTTACACAATGAAGGCCCTTATCCTAAAAACACTTAGAGATGTCCTTGACTCCAATAAGCAGTTCATCATCTCCAATGGATCTACTTTTAATTGTACAAAATGTACAATTAAATACACTCATGTATTTGGAGATCAGGGGCTAGAGAGAGGAGCACAACATTTTCCTACAGAGTTCACTGGGAAAGACAGACAATACTTAACTGAATTTAACAGGTAGGGTTAGGATTTGGAGTGTATTTTATGTGGTTTTATGGCTTTTCTCTTTGTATTTTATCTGTACATTTTATCGATGAGGTTAGCTGCCCTGAGCCTTCGCAGAAGGACGGAACAAAAAAATCCAACTAAAGAATACTGACAGAGAAAGGACCACTGTGAGAATTGCTGTGAAGGATAAGAATGGTGTCTGGGCAATCAAGGCAAGGGTGTGTGGCCTACTAAATCTATTAATGGTGTTGTGAAATATTTAGTTCTAATAATAATGGTAAAATGAGTTTTCAATTCTATTATTTTTAAAAAGATAAGCTCTGTATCACAATATTGCTTGACTCTCTTCAGGAAACATCAAACGTTTGACTAAAAGTCAGGCAGAGTGCCAGCCTTGGGTCATTTCCTGCACACAAGTCTGAATGAACAGACCTCAGACATTAGGGGAACTGCTTTTCAAGATGGTCAGCAGTGCACTTACAGAACTAGGCCCTTTTCAAAAGGGCATGGGTGCGTGGGGGGAAGGGTAGGCGGTGCAGTGAGTGGGCGGTGCATGGGGGTGCATTCCCAAGGACCTCTACCCACCTCCACCCATCTCCATGCACAGAGCATCTGGCATTGGTGCCCGTTGCTTCATGCATGGTTGGTGGGTGGAGCACAAGAGCATACACGCACCCGCACCCAACAGCCGTGGCATTCAAACGGATGCCCACCCTTCCCCCGCCCCTGCACCCACTACACGTGGGCGAGGGGGGTATCCTTTTGCATAAGGCCCTAGTTGACTTCAACTGAAGTTATGGTTACTCAACTGTCCTGAGGAAAACTGGCTCTACTGTCTCAAATTAGGCATGTGAAAACGAAAGTGTCCCCCAAATAGTTGTACCTGTTTAAAACTTTGCCCTAAATAGCTTAAGACCATACAGCAGAGATCGGGCCAGACTCCAATAACTCAGCCAATGTACAAAGAGGCATTATTCCATTTTCTTCAGCAAAGCCACATGCTAGAGCGGGGGGTGGGGGGGATTTGTCTCTTCAGCAGAGCTCTATGGTTAACCCAGAACATTAAAGTTGTTGAAGTTCTACTGAATCATTGGGTCAGGAGGACTGGTTCATTAACTCTACCATGAATTTAAGGCAGATGGAATTCTTTCAGCAGAAAGAATTAGGACAGAGGGAGATTCTGAGAACTCTAGAAAGATTGGTAAAGTCACATAAGTTGTTTTGGTCAAACTCCATGTTAGCACTGTAGATTTTTTAGTTATCCATGAAGCAAGGTCCGAGGAAGGGGTGAATGTGGGCTAACTCACAGGCTCAGTGTGTAGGAGGAATCTGTGCCCGTTAGTGTCCCAAGACCTCTTTGATGAATCACACAATCAGCAGCGGGATTTTCAGTGAAAGACAAAGTGTGGGTGTCAGCTAAACTATTTCATTATAGTAACGTGCTTTAGCAGAGAATCTGCTGGGGAAAGAAGATTTTGTACCAATAATCCTGCCTCGTTCTTTGAGTGAAATTCAGTCTTTCCCTCCAACACGTTGACTGCTGAGGACTATTCAGTGCTTCCCAGGTGTGTGTGTGTGTCTGGACATGTTGCATATACAGACAATACTATGTGACTGTGGCTTGCTTTACCACACTTTGACCAGGTTTAACCTGCGGGCCACCATTACGTCCGTTCCCAGCTGCCAGATGTTGCATGGAATAGATCCAATTAGCCCAGGCTGTTAGCTCAGGAAAGACTCCAAGTTACAGCCAGCACTAGCTTTTACCATGGCCGGGATCAGACCTCCTGATCGGGAGTAAAGTGACTATTACATTTGAAAGCTCACTTTACTGGACCCAGTCCGAAGTCTCTGCCGGTTCTGGGCACTGGGTGGGGAATGGGCCGGTAGGCGTAGCATGGGGGCGGGGCAGACACACGTCTGTGCCTCTCCCTGCCCTCCCCGGTGACTCGGCCCCCATCACATTAGTTTGAGGACCTGGCCGTGGTGGTGGCCAGTGTAGCTTGCTGTTCACCTCTAGTGGCTGGGCCACATAGATTAAGGAGTCTACTAGTGCTCTGAACGAATAGATGCGGGCATTTTAATTCAGATGTAGAGATATCTGCTCCCATCCCTGTTTATAATGACTATGGTTATCACCTCCCTCCAAGCTTTCACTTGGTGAGGGCAGGGCAAAGGAGTTGGCATGCCCCTTTCTGACATAACCTTGCCTCTTCTGTAGCATCAGGACACTCCATGGGTGTGGGGCCACATCAGAAAGAGGGTGGTAAAGCCCTTATAGCCTGCCCTCATTCTAATGTGGCTGCCCTCTACTTCTGCTGGAAGCCCCAATTTCTCTGGGTTAGGGGGAGCACCTCTGGCTGACCCAGAGAAACTGAGGCTTCCTCTGGAGCTCGGAAATTCAGAGTCAAAACCAAACACAAGATGTTAAGCACAAATAAAATTTCTCTCTCTCTCTCACACACACACACACACACACACACACACACACACCCCTTATTTGTGAACGTGTACAAGGTTTTGGCTGCAAGACACACCAGGTGTATTGCGGGTCAATTACTAAAAGTTAAGCCAGAAAACTAAGGTTCGACATTCGTACAACATCCTGTATCACCAGAGGGAACTGATCCACATATCAGCCAACCTTAATTGCTGCAAGAGAAGAACAACAGATATTTCCTTCCCAACGGATGAATCCCACTGCCTGCATGTTGGAAACAATATATCATTATGGAAAACAAAAAATGCATAATAATGGGACACTTTTCACTGGCCACGACAGTCCTTGCATTAAATTTTGAAGTGGGAGGAAACATCTGAAGCTGGGAACTGAATGTGAGAAGAAATAAAATGTGATAATCCAAATGCTAGCAACAAAGAATACAGTCAGTTGAATGAGCCCTCAAAGTGTCCAGGTAAAACCTGGAGAGGTAGCAACCCTAGGATTTGGACTTAACGTAGGGGTGGGACTTGCCAGGGCTCAGGCCTGGCAATTAAATTCAAGAGTGGGATGAACTCCAGGAAATGTTCCCAGTAGGAGTGTGCACCCCAAAATGTGAAAATTCAGGAAAGGGACAATATTGGACATTTCCATACAATAAATGGAAATATCCAATATTCATCCAAAGAAGATGAATGAAATCCATCCAAAGATGTGGCATCTTCATAAATGTTACACCCCTTGTCTCTCCCTCTGTTCCCCTTCCTTCATCTCCCCCCCCCCCCCCCCCCCCCCCCTTGTCTCTCAGATTGTAAACCCTAGGGCAGGGACCGTGTCTATTCTATTACTTTTGTAAAACGTTGTAATACATTGCTGGTGCTATATAAATGCTTCCTAATAATAATAACAATAATAATAATATCATTTCATAGTTAGAAATGAAAGCCAGAAAAAACCCTGGACAGTTTATTTGACTTTCATTAATGACTTTCCTATCACATCCCCTGTGCTGGCCATCATATTGATTAAATAAATCACAAAAACCCCTGTTTTATATTCTGCTGTAGAGAGTCGAAGTAATCCAGTGGTTGGGCTGCTAGCTGGAAACCAGGGTTCACTTCCCTGCTCTGACATGCTTTGGGGCAGGGGAGGGGCTACTGGGATGGAGGGCGTGGCTTCTGGGACAGGCTCCGGCCCTGTCAATTCATTTTTATTTATTTTTTACAAATTAAGCACTGCCTATGATCCATGTAGGGGTGTCACATTACCTTTGTCTCTGAGTGGCAGAAAGCTTACAGGAGAGTTGAGAATTCTTTTCATGGATCTCTGTTAAATTCCTATTCTTCCTGGGGGAGGGGAATGATTAGTCTTGCTGCTCTAAATCACCCCATCCTGTACTCTTTTTAAATGTCTCCATTGATTTTCATTAAACTCTGCCCTCAGCTTAGGAGCTGAGCAAGCTTCTCTCTCGCTTTCATTTTAAAAGTCAGCTGGCTTGCCAGGAGGGCTTTCCCAAGCTCTGGTAATAATTTAAAATTAACGTGTTGCGTTCTGATCTCTTAGATGCGGTTTGTGGATTGTTTGTCACCCTGATTATTGTCACCTCTCTGTCAATTATTCAAAATCTCTTAAGTAACACAAACATAATTATTTTTTATTCAGTCATTCCAAAGGATTTTTTGATTCATAAATCTATAATTATTTGAAGCACTTCAAACGAAGTGCTTAGTGAAAGATAAAAATCAATGACAGCACAAAATCCAGTATTAATAAATACCTAACACCCAGGGCCATTTGCTTATTAGACAAGGTGGACATTCCAACCAGGACAGCATCCTTGGGCGGCAGGAGGACTGAGGGCTTTGTACTATTTGCCCAGACCTTTCAGTGATACCCCCAGAAGGTCTAGCCAAGGGTCATTCCCTGGACTCCTGGCTCCCTGCTGACCAGATCACCATTCTAACTTATTCCCACCAGTTTTCTTTTAAGCATGCTTATACCTTAAAAATCTAATTCTAGCAATGCTAAATTATTCAGAAAACGGTTTTCATTAGAAATTCAGCCTTGGCCAGCCATCTAAAGGATTTTCTTAATGCTTTCTAGGGGCAACCAAAGTTTAGTTATTTAACTGGTCCTGTTATTTTTGCAGGGAAGTTTTTTGCTAAAAGGATACGTGGATGCTAATAATGCACGTGTAGTCAAGTCATGTCATAATCTTGCAGATAAATCTGCAGCATTAAACGATGTGTATGAAACCCAACAGATGTAGAAGGGCAATCCCTGCACTTTGCGATATGAATCTTGCTGGGCCTTTGACAAAAGATGCTATTTGCCAAATCCAGCACATTTTTTTCTCCGCCAATTAATTAAAACAACCCTTATGGAGAAGTATAGTCCAGTAAATCAGAGCTGTGAGTCTGGAACTCTGCATTACTTAATTGTGCCATGAACCCAGCTCTTGAAATAGATCTGCCTGGCTACCAAAAAGGGAGATGAGAAAAAGCACTTCACCAATTCTCCACCATTAACTGTCCCTTATATTGTGGCTGCCTGCAACAAGCTAACTCTCCATTCGCCTTTGTGACCTACACTATTAAGCAACAGTCATTGTGAGGCATATTTACCCACTCCAGACAAAATGGCTCAAAGCCTCAGTGAGCTTCGGAATTAGTTGTCTGAGCCTGCCTAATTTTCTCCTAAGTGGTGGTTGTTTTCCTCTCTCATGATTTAGAACAGAAGTAGTTTTATCTGCTCTGTTTATTATTTATAATTTCATAAGAAACATCTCAGACAATATCAGCTCTCCATGCTAAGGCAATGGGGTCAATTCAGTGTCAGCACATTAGCTGCAAAATAAAGAGAAAGGCCATATGCAAACCCAGAAAGAGAAGTTTCCGTCTGGGGTGATAGGATAGCCATTGGGCATCTGTAGGCTGCCAAAAGAATATGTGGATTAAATCTCTTTCCCTCTTTTAGTCAACAAATGTGCCAGAGCTTTTGGCACACGAGACAATACATTTTGGCTTTCAAGACAAGTTTGCAGAAAGATGAGGGAAAAGTGACTTCCCCATTCATGCAGATTCATACACTTTTGCTGTAAGGAAAAGTTCTTTAAGAGCAAGCAATGAAAAATTACAAGTTTTATGAAAGTTATTTGTCAAGATGGACCCTGGTTTCCAAGTGAAAAAGCCAGATAGTCTTCTCCCAAATGGTGCACACAAATTTTGTGTGGTCTTGACTTCTGTAACAAGCGTTGTGCACAACTCATAAAGCAGTCATTCTTAAAAACTTGTCTGCTTCTTTAATATAATGCAGGAATATTTGCACCTGCATCTTGCAAAGACTAAGCATGTGTGTTTGGCTACGACTCCTCATACATATAGCTACCTGCATGTTATTGTTTTCCCAGAGCAGTACGGTATTATGCAGGCACAGGAGTGCCTGGATAGTGAAGGTGTCTCGCACACTCCGTTATAAAGCCTGAACATTCTATTCCTTATAAAATGGAGATAATTCATGTTATCATTGTGAAAATTTGCATGGAGGATTGCTGGTGTGGAAGGTGTAATCTGTTCAAATTTCAGAGAGATCAGACTTTAAATGGCAGAGATCCAACAGATGAATGATTGGAGGCTGAGAAGCGGGGGGGGGGTTGCTTTTTGTTGTTGTTTGTTTTTTTGCAGCCATCTCGATTTGACCAGTCTGGCAGTTTTTTTGGTTATGGGTCATGACTTGAAATCATGTTAGAAGATTCAAGCCTGTGGGCTAGGGGTGCCTTGGCTTTGGTTTTTTAAAAATTATTAACATGTTTAATAAGGATGTGCAAACAGAATGCGGTTCGGATGTTCAGATATTCGGTTCAAAACCCGAATTTGGGTTCAGTTGTTCGGTTTGGCGGAATTCAGTTCGACCAAACTTGGCTGAACATTCAAAAATAGTCCTACCAATACCAATACCAAATTCGGAGAATTGTTTTGGGTATCGGTATCATTTGGCCCTGAAACAACCCCTGGTCTCCATCCCTGGTGCCAGGAAGTCTGCTCCTTAGCTGCCTCCCCCTTCCAGTCACGTTTTCCCCGCTCGATGTCATGTTTTTCCCGCCCCGAATTTATCCGAACTCACCCGAACATGACCGAACTGTTCGGACGTTTTCAAGTTCGGTTCAGATGTTCGGCTCGGACGTCTGAACAGATCGAGTTCGGTCCGAACTCCGAACATCCGAACCGTGTTCGCACATCCTTAATGTTTAAATTCCCATTGTAGTCTATGGGAGAACACAAAGCTGCACTTACATCTTTTAGCGTGACTTGGGGAGACTACATTTCCCACCATGCCACACTAGGAAACATGGCGGCCCTCAGCATGCCCATGTGTGCAGCAACTACAGCAATAGGCAATTGGGCAGAGGAGTAAGTGTGCCCCCATGTGTGTGTCCCCGTGTGTGTCCTTCTCCTTCTCTCTCTCTCTCTCTGTCCCCTCCTCCCTGTGGCTGTGGGGGTGGGGAGTGTGTCCATTCCCTTCTAAGTGTGTGTCCATGTCGTACTGTGTGTGTGTGTGTCCATGTCCTACTGTGTGTGCGTTTGTGTCCCACCATGTGTGTCTGTCCCCGTTTGTCCCCCCACTCTGTGTCTGTGTGTGTGTTCCCCTCTGTGTACCTGTGTCCCCCATGTGTGTGTCCCCCCATGTGTATGTGTGTCCATGTCCCTGTGCATGTCCCTCTGTGTGTTTCTGTCCTTGTCCCCCGTGTGTGTGTCCCCCGCATGTCTCAGTGTGTCTCCACCCATGCGTGTCCCGCTATGTGTGTGTGCCCCCCATGTGTATTCCCCATGTGTGTCCACCTGTGTGTGTCTCCCCATGGCTGTGTGTCCATGTCCCCATGTGTGTGTGCCCCCATGTGTGTCCCACATGTGTCCCAGTGTCCCCATGTGTGTGTTTGTGTCCCCCCCATGTGTCTGTCCCCGTATGCCCCCCACTCTATGGGTCTCTGTGTGTCCCCCTCTGTGTATGCTTGTCCCCCCATGTGTGTGTGCCCCCCATGTCCCTGTGCATGTCTCTCCTTGTCCCCCATGTGTGTGTCCCCCCATGTGTGTCCTGCTATGTGTGCGCACCCTGTGTGCCCCCGTGTGTATCCCCAATGTGTGTCCACCTGTGTGTCCCTCTGTGGTTGTTATTACCCCCCCGTGGTTGTGTGCATTTGTTCCCATGTGTGTCCATGTCCCCATGTGTGTTTGCCCCCATGTGTCCCCCATGTGTCCCAGTGTCCCTGTGTGTGTGTTTGTGTGTCCCCATGTGTCCGTGTCCTACCGTGTGTGTGTGTACCATATGCGCAAGTCCGTATTCACATGTGTATGTCCCCTCTGTGTCTGTGTGTGTCCCCCATGTGTGTGTCCTCCCCTTGGAGTAAGCCCCCCTCTGTATGTCTGTATGTGTCCCCCCCACTCTGTGTGTCTGTGTGCATCCCCTCTGTGTGTGTGTCCCCTCTGTGTGTCTCCATGTCCCCCATATATGTGTCCTCTGTTTGTGTCCTTGTTGCCCGTGTATGTCCCCCCATGTCCCACTGTGTGTGTCCCCCTGTGGGGGGGTTGGTGTGTCCTTCCCCATGTGGGTGTGTCCCCCTCTGTGTGTGTGTCTGTGTCCCAGTATGTGTATATGTGCATCTGTGGGTGTCCCCCATGTGTGGGTGCTCCATGACAGTGTGTGCATCCTCGTGTGTGTCCCTGTGTGTTAATTTGTGTCCCCTGTGTGTGTCACCCACATGTATGTCTGTGTCCCCCCATGCATGTGTTCCCATGTTTGTTTTTGTGTCCCCCATGTCCCAGTGTGTGTCCCCTTGTGTGTGTGCGCATGTCCTTGTTCCCTGTGTGTGTCCCCCCATGTCCCAGTTTGCGTGTCTGCCTGTATGGGTGTCCTCCCCATGTGTATGTCCCCCTCTGTGTGAGTGTGTGTCCCCCCCACCATGTGTGTTTCCCCTGTGTTTGTGTGTCCCTTGTCCTATCGTGTGTGTGTGCATATTCACTTCCTTCTGTGTGTGTGTCCCATGTGTGTGTCCATGTGTGTGCCCCTGTGTGTTTGTCTAACATCTCTCTGTGTCTGTGTGTGTGTCCCCATGAGTGTCTTCCTGTGTGTGTCTGTGTCTCCCATGTGTGTCCGTCCCCATGCATGTCTCCCTCTGTGTGTGTCTGTCTGTATTCCAGTGTATGTGTGTGCATCCGTGGTGTCCCCCCATGTGTGGGTGTCCCCCGTGACTGAGTGTGTGTATCTCCCATGTGTGTCCCCATGTGTGTCCCCTATGTGTGTCACCCATGTGTGTGTCCGTGTCCCCCATGCATGTGTCCCCATGTGTGTTTTTGTGTCCCCCATGTCCCAGTGTATGTCTCCTCATGTGTGTGTGTCCCCCATGTGTGTGTGTCTGTGCGTGTCTGTGTGAATCTGTGTCCCCCCATGTGTGTGTCCCAGTGTGTTTCTTTCCCTGTGTTTGTGTGTGTGTCCCCCCCATGTGTGTGAGGGGGGGCAGGGCTGGGGGAGCTAGGAGGCAGGGGGGCTGGCTGGAAGGGACTGTTTCGGAGGAGATGGGGGCAGGATTGGGGCATGGAGAACTGTCAGAGGGGCTGATTGAGAGATGATGGGGCAGGATTGGGGGAACTAAGGGGCAGGGGAGTGTCTGGGAAGGACTGGCTGAGAGATGGGGACAGGATTTGGGGGAGCTAAGGAGACTGGATGGGACTGGTTGGGAGGAGATGGGAGCAGGATTCTGGGAGCTTGGGAGGGTAGGGTGGGGGGAGGTCTACAATTAAATATGTATATAATTAGATGCAATTATTAACTTTGTATTGAATATCCTTTTAAAAAACAATGGGAAATTCCATTATAAAAAACCTCCGATTTACACTGATAGTTAAGGCTCTTGTGAATTTTATCATGCATTAAAAAGCATGGAAATTGCAAGTTGAGGCTCCTGCCTTAACTTGTGCACCATGTAAGCAGTAAAGATGCTGTACAGTCTCACGTATTATGCTTGATTCCAACTTAGTCTCCATGCCCCCCCCCCCACTTTGCATTGGTCTTTCAGTCCCAAACCTCTTCCTCTGCAGGTTGGGGCAACACTGAAACCAGGAAATGGAGAGGGTGAGGGGGCAGTGGCTGAGCTGGGTGGAGTCCAGGGCTGGGAGAGTACGGGCTGTAAATCAATCCCCCCATTCAGGCCCTGTTCCCCTAGCCCTGAGCTCCCCCCAGCTCTACTGCTGCCCCTCAATCTGAACCCACAGCCCCTGCTCTTCCAGCTCTGGGTTACACCCACCTCTGCTACTGCCCCTCAGCCCCCACCAGCAGCCCCTGCTCTCCCACCCCTGGGCTCCACCCACCTCTGCTACTGCCCCTCAGTCCCCACCAGCAGCCCCTGCTCTCTCAGCCCTAGACTTCCCCTCAGCTATGCCGCTGCCCCTAAATCCCCACCCCCAGCTGTGACCTCCCCCTAGCTCTGCTGCTGCCCTTCAGTCTCCACCTGCAGCCCTTGCTCCCCCCAGCCATGCTGCTGCCCCCACTCTTCCAATCTTGAGTTCCTCCTCAACTCTCTCACTGCCCCTCAATCCCCACTAACAGCCCCTGCTCCCCCAGGTCTTCCATCCCCTGATTCCCCCAACAGCTGATCGAAGGAGGATGAGGGACCCAGAGAGCATGATCAACTGTTAGGCAGCAAGGAAAAAGACATGCATTCTTCCCAGGCCCCCCTCCACCCAATCATCTGTTAGGGGGGGCGTGCTCCTCAGGGCCCAATCCACAAACCCCACCTCACAGCAGGGAGGCAGCCAGTTATCCCACTTTGGGCAGCATTACTACATGCTGCATCCCCAGTCTTTTTCGTAGGATGCATTGTGTAGTAGCTGGCTGCCCAACCCAGGGCAGGGTGAGCATCTGACAGTCACTGGGCATATGAGCCATTGCATCATATGTTAACGAACACTGCGCCAAATGGGATGGGGGGGCAGCCACACACAATTGATTGAATTTATTGAATTAGCCATAGGCCATATCAAAATCTACATAAACACATACATACACACATGTACATGTACCTAATTAACAAAAACATCAAATGGACCCTAACAAATTCTGAATACTTAATTTACCTAGTTCATTCCTCTAGTACATTGTGGCAGAACTGGGTGCGGAATTTAGCTGCAGTGGTAGCAAAGGAAGCGACTGCTAGTGTCGTCTGATCCCTTGAAGCAGCCACACGATGCCCTTACTGTGCCTTGGGCATCCTTACCCCAATCTGGGCAGGCTTATCATGTGATGCAGTGCATTGTGTGCCTGGTGCCCGACAGATGGACAGCTGGCTGCTACTCGTTGCATCCTCCCAATGTCTCATTTGGCTGCACCCTAAGTGTTTGAAATGCTACTGACTTTTCTCCTAGCCACTCCCTCCAAGTGACTGCTTCCATATCTACTTGTACTGCATTGCTTTTTACTTGCCTGTGTAGGTGAAAAGCTTGTGTATTCTTACCAGCAGACATTTAAGTGTTCTTTTAGTGTTATTTCAGCATCACAAGACAACAGGTCATCAACTGAAAGTGGCTTTCTCTAGTTTAATTTTTTTTGGGGGGGTGGCAGTTCACCATTTCACTTATTATGTGTTCACTAGAATAACAATAGCAAATTAAAAGACCTCCCCTCGGCACTTTTAACATAAAGCATAGAATTTAAAATGTTATCCCCATCTTCCTTTCTGTAAAAGTTTAATTAACAGAGTAAACGCTGTCATCAAGCTCTCTCTGGTGGACACCCACTCTCCACCCCATCACTTTTCTTTGTAGTGATTAGATTCCAGGTGTCAGACTCTATGGGGCCCTTTACACATTTAAAACAAATAGGCACTGATGAGTGTTAATATTTGGGCAGCTGTTTGAATGAACATTTTGTAAAAAAATAAACTATTTATCTGGCAATTGCATTGGTTGTGGAGTCATGTAGATTTGCAGTCTAGCAATGCATTATTTAACATGTCTAACAGCATAGGTATTAATATATTGCAATAATTATTCATTTCTGGACTGATCCTGCAGGCCTTCTCTGATGCATGTTTTCCCCAAATAAAAATTCCAGAATTAAGCCCTAACATAGGGACACACGTTGTAATGGAAACACATGCATTACAGCCCCAGCTGTAGCATGATCACTGTCCAGGAACAGAGCCTCTTTAGCTTTAAAGGGGTTACATATTGATACAGGATCTGACAACACTGAGCATGTCGCCGAGCATTTCACTATGAGTTTAGAAGGCCCACTTGAGGCAAGAATTCACTAAGTTCCATGAAGTGTCCAAGTCCCCTCCGCGATTAAAGCGGCGGGGGTTTGGCGGCGCCCCCTTTCCTCCCTCCGGCCAAAGGAGGCGAGGAAGGAGCGGCCGCGGCAGGGAAGCGGGAGGTAGAGCAGGCCTGGTTGCCACGGCAACCTTTTGAGGAGCGCGCCCGGGACTCTCGCGAGAGCGGAAGTCCCGGGCGCCATTTTAGAGCTCCCCGCTCAACCGCCTCACTCGGCCAGGCGGGAGCGGGGAGAAGGACGTGCACCCACCCACCCATCCCTCTCAAGGACAGCACTCCGAGTAAATACTGGTTGCGAGTTAGGACCGGAAAGGAATTTTCCCTGAACCAAATTGGCTTAAAGGCGAGGGGTTTTTCGCCTTTCCCGGAGTGAAATACCTAATGTAAGAGAAGATGAGGAGGCAAATTTGCCGGTGCTAGGCGAAATGTCGCACTCTTGGCGGTAGGCTGAGTTCAGGCCAACGGTTAAAAGTTGAAACGGTTAGGATAGCATAGGGTAGCAACATCTCCTTAAGAGATGGGTATTGGCCAGACATAGCCGCTCAGTGCGGCCCACTGCATGGCCAGCCCAAGGGTGAGAGACGAGCGGCCGAGCCTGCTGGGCGGACCATGCACCAAACAGGAGGTTACGGTGTCCTCATCCTTGTTGTTTAAACCCCCCGCCTCGGTGGGCGAGGGGATAGGTGCGAACAACCCGCCCTGGCCCGGTTAAACCGGTAGTAGGGGTAGGGTGTAAGTTGGAAAAGTTGGTTAAGATAGGGCACAGGAGGATTCCCCTCGGGCTTAACCCGAAGACGGTAGAGGATGGCACCAGGCAAACAGGACAACGCCTGGCACAATAGGGGAACCTCCTGTTGGGAAGGTTAACAGTTAGGGATAAGAGATTGATAGGACCCCAGTTCAAAGGGGGAAGTGGGAGGGTTACCTCTTCCCCCTTTTGGCTAAATAATAAAGAGTGCGGCCGTTCAAACCCATATACTGTGTCCTCGTCTTCTTTGGGGGGAGGGGGTGCGTCGACAAATGAAAATAGGCTCATTTCCCACACAAAATAGCTGCCCATGTGTGGTGGACAAGAGGACAAAAAACCCTCATTTTTTAAACTACATCTTCACTTGGAAAATTAGTAATTTCATCTATCAGTGGTATCCAACCTGTGGCTCACAAGCAATATAGAGCAATGGAGCATGTGGCTTGTCAGCCACTCATCTACATTTTTCTGGAAGAAAGCAGACAGCTTAAAAAATTTTGCAAGGTTTTCTGCAAAACACTCCTTAGATAATCCTTCATTCTAGACTATAGCAAGTGATTCACATGTTCATGCCATTCTCCAGTACAACTTGATACAATAGGATTCTGTCACAAACTTACTGTTTTTCTGGAATTTTCCTTCAATTTTAGACATGTACAAGGAACAACAAAGTCTAACACTGTGCAGCTCCCCTGCACCAAACAGGTTGTTGGGGACATTTCCATGGAAGAAGGGTGCATATTCCCTACACGGTTCCCAAATTGTGTCCTCCTTGCACAGCTGTGTTATATCACTTATACTCATGGTTTTCAAACTTTTTTAAACCATGCCCTCCTTCCTCTAGTCTAGTCTGACGTAGCTAAGGCTCCTCTCCCCAACACACCCCCACACCTGCTTCCCTCCCCTCTCCCTTTCCACTCTCCTGTTGCTTCCCTTCTCTTCCCCCTTTGTCCACCTAGTCTTCCTTACTAGCTCATTCTGAAAATTGTCAGCCAGAGTGAGCTCAGTGTTTGGAAGCCATGCTTCTTCTTGCAGCTTTTTGCTGCCCTTTCCTCTGCCTTGAGACCCAATGACTTGTACTAGGAGGACACTGCTAGCCATCTATGGAAAGTGTAAGGGTTGTGGGGAGAGGGGTGTCCAGGATGTGGGCAGACATGGGGGTTTGCGGTAAAGGAGGACAGGATCAGGGCTGGGGGACGAGACAGGAAGAGGAAGGGGAATTAGAGGCAGAATTAGGTACAAAAGCAGGACCCAAAGCAAAAACTTGGGAACAAGGAACAGAGCAAGAGCTAGAGAAGAGGACTAGAAACAGAAGTGGAGAGGTGGGGGAGTTGCTCTGCCCAGCCTACTGGTGGTACCAGCAAGACATATATACTGGCCGGCAGCCAACCAACCAGGTAGCTGGGAGGCATGACATGGGCAGAAGACAGATAGGAGGGGAGTGGCTGGGTCTGAGGCAAGGTGAAGCAGCAGTGCTGAAAACCCAGCCACCACTCTGAGAACCCGTGGGTATAAGTTCAAGACCTGGGTCCTGACACAAAAGGTATAGATGAGACTGGGCCTGGATTTAATCCTAAATGTCATTCAAGACATTTCACTTAGTTATGTGTCCTTCTCTTGGCTCCTCAATCTGCACAACTGTGGATCTAGGTAAAAACCTTGTAGTGTTTCTCCTTGATTTACTAGGCACTGCAGTTTATTAAAGCATGGACTAATTCTTTGGGTTACTGGATATTCCTAGGTTGCACATTATTCATTCACACATACATACATAAGTCCTCCATCCCAAAACCCAGGCAGCTTCTACAGTATTTTTAGTACAACACATGATATCATACATAAAAAGCCTGGAACAATTTGAGTAGTTTCCTATAGATCCCCATTTCAAGTCTGCATCATGCAGCAGCAGTATGTTTTCAAAAGTCCTTGGTGTACCAAAAGCATAAAGAAGTAATTATCTGAGACTGGCTTCCCAGCTGACTGATGTGGCAATATTTTATCTGTACGCAGCTGGTTTCATCTAAAAGATAAACAATTACACAACAAGTGTAGCTTAAACCAGTTCTGCAAAATAGAAAAGAAAATGTCTAGTCTGAGAAAACAAACTGCTTAAGCACTGTTATCAAAAAATCTCCAAACCACTAATAGTCTCCTAGTTAGGGGGGGCGGGAGGGGTATTACTTATCCCAAGCGGCACGTGAATTGGCTTCTACAAGGCTCATTTAGGCTGTGATAGTCTGGTGCATGTTACAGAGGTTGGCAGGATAAAAGCACCATTATTCCAAAACTGAATTCTTGGGAAATATTCTGCATTTTTATTTCTTAATATTCTCCATACATGTTTTAACTCTGCCTCAGACTGGACTGGTGCACCACTGGCGTGGCTAGGGGAAAAAAATAATCAACTGATATGTGAAAGGTGGTTGAAGTCCACAAAAGTGTGTTGACTCAGGAAAATTCTCAGTTTCCCTTTTTTTTTTAAAGTTTCTTCCACTCTGAGACCAAATATGAGTGTTAGGAACTTCATTCACATTAGATTTTCCTTTTAATATCTGTGCAATTTTAGTTTTGAAGCATTTGGAAAACAAACTAAAATCTGTTTCCATTGCACCTGTAAACATCACTGCACTCTCGCTATCATTTCTCACTTTAATCATAGTAGGAGCTGGTAGTTACATCTATAGGGTGTTTTTAAACAAGACGGTACCACGCATGGCCACCCATCACTCACCCGGCTGCTTGTTTGAAGGTGGCATGGATGGAGGTGTGACCCATGCATCACCCACCCCTGGCCACTCACAGTACACTGGAGGGCACTGTACGAAGACACTACACCCACTCACTGCCCATTCATGCCCTCTCACAGAACAACTGGGAAAAACCTGGGTTGCTCAACGCAGGGGCATGGGTGGGCAATATGTGGGTCGCAGGAGCACACCTGGGTCCGTGGGGAGGGGGGTCCATTGGTGGACCTCTGTGGCACGTCCCATCTAAAAAAACAGCCTAAGAGGAAACTTATTTTTTATTAATATAGACCAAAACCAACTGTGAAATTTCACACTTCCTACTTTTAGAGAATAGCACAACTTTATGCCCCATTTTAAACCGACTTTAGAATGGAATCTTAATTATAGCATCGCTATCAAGGGGCTTCTGTAATTAAAATCCCATGTGAAGTCTCTTTCAGGATTACTTGTTGCACAGAGAACAACAAGGTGGGGTTCCCCCACCCCCTTATGTGATCAGTGGCTTTCAAAATCACAGACTGAACCTTTTCCTCCACTGCAACAGGAGCCATGGCATCTCACGTCAGTGCATTAAAATGTGCAACTTTCACCATTTTAGGCAAAGTAAAAATAAAATGAGCACTATCAAATCAAGCTCTGTTGGTTTCTTGACGGGTAGCTGTTCGCTTTTGGGTGGATATGAGTGATCCCTTCTGATAATTTACTGGGTTTTTTCTTTTCCCAAATTCCTATTCTGCTTCAAATACAAGTAAAAGTATAATTGAAGTAAGCTCTCCCGACTGAGTGGTCTGTGTTATCACTGTCAAAATGAATTCGCTGTCCTGTTTTCTACAGGGGTGTGCATAAAGGACCTCATTCGTTTTCATTTTCATTTAATAAAAATAATAAAATATATTAAATAAAATAAGAAATAACATTAGTTTTGGGGTTTTTGTTACAAACTGGTTAATTTTCATAAATCTTTTTGTTTAAAAAAGTATTAAAATATAAAAAGTAAATCACTCCACATGTGCAAAATGGCCACTGGACCGTTCTGTGCATGTGCACCCTTTCCCAAAATGATGGCAACAGCATCACCACCATTTTGGAAAAGAGCAACCAATCTGCATACCCGCAGTGGCTACTTTGCGAATACGCAGAAAAGTTGCCCTTTTCCAAAATGTGGCAATGCTGCCACCGCCATTTTGCAAAAGGGCACACATGACCAGAAAGGTCTGGTGGCCATTTGCGCATGTGCAGTTGTACGTTTTTAAAAAAAAATTATTACAAAAACAAAAATGAATGAAAGCAAGCAAATATCATTTGCTTATTCATTTGTTTTCACGTACCTAGTTACTAAAACAAATGGGGCTCCATTTGTTTTAGTATATTTACAAATTAAAATAAATTACACCCCCCCCAATGTTTTCTAATTAAATATTATCTGCCTAAGGCCATTTTAAAATGGACTGTGGTGGGTGGGGAGATGGGTTTGTGGCCACGGTGGGTGGAGGTGGGTTTTCGCCCACATGGGCGCACACCCACTTCCACCTATTTCTCCACACACACGGAGCATCAGGCATTAGAGCCCATTGCTCCATGCATAGGTGATGGGTGTAGAAGGGTGGAGGTGGGTGTAGCGCGGGAGCATGCATGCACCCATCCCCCACAGCTTTCACACAGGCTCCTCCACCCATCTCCACACAACAAAACTACGTGGCGATGGGTGGGGGCGTCTCGTGTAAAAAGGGCCTATAACTAAACCTTTATTGTAATATTGTATCTGTAGTTAGTTACTTAGATCTCCTGTAGTCCTATCCTTAATCCTCATTATGCTTTTATTTCTCTCCAGCTTGTTTCCTCCACCTGTTGCACTTCCTTCGTTATCACCAGAGACAATGGTCTCTCAGACACTTTTGAATCTTTCTGTCATGAACCTAAATTCAATTTACGCATGCAGAACAAAATCTCTTCCGCTTGTGTTCTGACTCTTATTGGACAGGTGTAAATTAAGAGAGAAAGGTTTAGTTTCCATATGAGCTTTGGGAAACAAAAAAAAGTATCTCAAATAAAAAAATCTCTCAAAAATCCATCGTGCAGACACATCCAGCACTGAGGCTATTGCTCCTGTCTGGCATTTTGGATAAGAGCTAATATTGAATTAATTAATTAATTAATTAATTAATTAATGATCACAATTTGGTATCCCACCCCATCCTGCCATTGGCAGTTCAGGCGGCTAACAATTTAAGACATATAAAAACTATAAATACATAAAATCAAAATACAAATAATCACAAATAAAACACAGTATTATCCCCTGGAGTCCATTAAAAGCCCCCAACCCCAAACACCCCCACCCATCACCCATCGTCCTCACCAAATGACTGGTGGAACAGCCATGATTTACACTGTCACCAACAGATGGACCCCCACTGGGAGGGAGTTCCACAGCCATGGTGCCGCCACCAAGAATGTCCTCTCCAATGTTGCCCCCCCATGGAAAACCTGGGGGACCTCAAGAAGGGCACCCCTGGCCGACCACAAGGGCCGTTCAAGGATCATGGGGATGAGGCAATCATTCAAATAGGCTGAGCCCAGACCATGTAGGGCTTTAAAGGTCAGAACAAATACCTTGAATCGGGTCTGGAAGACTATAGGCAGCTAGTGCAGTAAATGGAGCACCGGTGTTATGTGCTCTCAGTGACCCATCCATGTAAAGAGGCAGGATGCTGCATTCTGCACTAGCTGAAGTCTCCGAACCGTCACCAAGGGTAGCCCCATGTAGAGCGCATTACAGTAGTCCAACATCAGCTACATACTTGGTATATCCTCGACTATTAGTCTGTATAATCTCTCCAGACGGGGCATGATCTAGATTAGTGGTTCCCAAACTATGTGTGAAAACAGACATACACCTTAGCACCTTCAGGGCTGCATTGGTTCCCTATGTAGCCCTGCAACATTCATAAGAAATTTAAAACCAGTGTTAAAGTGGTGTTAAGGTGTGCTAAGGAGTATGTCTGTTTTCACCCTATGGTCCATGTATCATTGGTGGGGGAGTAAGTCTGCAGCTAGTCCATGAAACTGGATCTCATTGCAACAAAACAAGCTTCACTTTACACCAATCTTGCAGGCATCCCCAGGGCATGGGATGACTTTAATACGCAGTTGCCAAGGCATTATAATCATCTCTCCAAGAGTGAGCCATAGTACCAGTGTGGCCCAAAGTTGTATGCGTTGTGTAGCCATAACCAGCCCACAGTTAGCATAAATCAGGCTATCGCCAGGGCTACCCCAATTCTCCCATGTAAGTTTTTTTTTAAAAATTGTGCAGGAGTCTGGGAGGTTTGGGGCCCGATTCTGCGCTTCAGTGTGCCAGGCTCCCCAGCTTCCCAGATGCAGTTAAGGGCTGGCTTCCCCCCCCACACACACACACACACACACACTCCTCTCCCCCCAAGGCTTCCCCTCCCCAAGGCTGCGTCGAGTGGGAGGAGCTGCCAGGGCTCACCTCCCCCCCACCCTGTACATCCTGGTAAATGAACTGACCTGAAGTAGCAGTGGCAGCGGCAGCTTCATTCAATGTGCTACCCATGGAGCTCCTCCTAGCCACTTCCTGGTTCCTCCCAATGGGGGCTCCTAGAGAGATGCTGCCAGATGATGTCATCTTGCTGCATCACTCTGGGAGGCCCTGTTGGGAAGGGCCAGGAAGTGGCTAGGAAGATCTGCGTCGAAAGCGTGTTGAATGAAGCTGCTGCCACTGTCATCACTACTATAGGTCAATTCATTTACCAGACTGTGAAGGGGGGGGGAGCCCTGGCAGCCCCCTCCCACCTGATGCAATGTGGGGGAGGAGAGGGGAGGGGAAGCAAAGCCCCGAGGCTTTCTTCATCCCCATCCCCCATGGAATTTCCTGCCCCGCGTCTCCCCAGCACAGGCGGGAAATTCTGCGCTGGGAGAAGCAGAGCAGGAGATTCTGTGTGGGGAGAGGAGTTTTGCAGGAAATCTGAAAATCACGGACCTGCATGTGGCTCAGGGTCCTGGCTATGACCATCTTCAGTGGATGACATGGGGGTCTGCAAGAAACTTTCAGGACTGACAGTGGTCCATTGGCCCAAAACATTTTGGAACCACTACTATAGATGATCTTAGAGCTATTATGCTCCTAATATTATTACAAATATGATGGAAGAATCATTGAAGCCTCTTCCTGTGTTAGTATGAACAAATACATATTTCAACTCAAGTGTGAAAAGTGATCTTCATTAAGCATAGGCTTACAGACAAAACTTTTGTTGCAGATGTTCCATCACGCTTTGCTTGAGTTCTGGGCACTAAATTACAAGCCATGTCAATGTAAACTTGTAAAGCAGTAATGAAATCATTTATCATTATGGTGAAGAGGCATATTATTCAACTGTATAAGATGTGTTTTATGAAATACAAAAGATGAGATCATGATTTAGTGACTGCTCATTTTCCAGAGTACAGAATTTTACATTTAGGGGAAGAGAAGGGAAATGAAAGTATAAGCTATCCAAATAATTTTAAGTGATAATGTTTTAATGTTGCCTACAAGTGTTAAAATTGTCTTCTCTGCGACATACCACTGATTGGCAGAAACCTCTTCCTGATGCTCAGTTGTTATATTTGTCTCAGCACTTGCGCAATTACACCCCTTACATGTCACCTCATTACCACAAACAGAGATGTTCTGCAGGGATGTCAGGCACAGGGCTCAGACAGGTTCAAAGCTCTCCACATTTCAAGGGGTTTCATTATTTGGAATGTGAGAATTTCTAAACCAAGGACTTTTAACAAATCCAAAGATAATTTGCTCGTTTCTTGACACCGCCAATGCTAGACATCCCAACAGAAGGAATATCACTACTCAAGAGAGATTATTTGTACAGACAATTGAGCAGGATAATGGGTGTCAACGAGACGTTAGCCCCCTGGTGTCCAGGTTCGGTCCACGCAGCTCACACTCATATTTTTAACATGGGCAGCTTAATAAACGGGCAGCCTTCTGCATGTGTTTCTTGTGCGTTCGGGCAGCCCCCACTTGGCCCTTCACTCACAGATTTAGCGTGACAAGCCTAATACACAGGCAGATGTTCTTCCCCATCGCATTCCACCCACCAACCCCCACTTCTCAGTATCCTGCCCCCTAAGATTTATTTATTTATTTATTTCACACATTTCTAACCCGCCCATCCTGCCACAGGCAGCTCTACATTTTGTTTTAAAAGCATTAAAACAACTTTAAAATAAACACCAAAGGGAGGAATAAAAATTAGAGGTGTGCACCAGGGGCCCATGTCGTTTTCGTTTTTATTTTTTCATTTTTGTTATTTAAATCTGTCTTTTTTGTTGTCATAAATATCAAATTGTCGTTTTCGTTTTTGCTTTTTTCCCATTGGTTTTCAATGGAAAACACATTTTCACCTCTAACGTTTTTGTTTTTCACTATATTTGGCTGAAACATGGAGTGATTATACCTCCAATGGAAGGCATTATGTGTACCAAATTCCAGAAAGGTTGGATAAAATTCAATTTTAGAAGAAGTTGAATTCATTTATTTTGCAAAAATCTTCATATACATTCTTAGGTGTAACTTCTTTTCCTCACATTTAATGTAAATGAAACTTGGCAGGTTTATACCCCTTCCAATATTTACTATCTCTGCCAATTTTCAGAAGGATTGGATAAATGGTCCTGGTGGTATAAGCAATTAATTTATAAATGTCATCATAATTATACTTAAATCAATCAATTTATTGAGAGCCTCATGGCCATAACAAAATCAATAAAGTCAGACAAACCAAGACAAAGCACACATATATCATACAAAAGACAATAGGTCTTAACAGCTGATTCATTTCTAACATACCAAAACAAGCCCTCATCTCTCTTCCATTTGTAGTGGCACCTCCTCCAACAAAATTAATTTAAGTTTCATATTCCTAAGATAAGCCCTGCCCTCTTCTCTATGTTGTTTCAGCCCCAGCTTTTATTATGTATGTCTGACTGTAACATCTTTGTAGTCCACCCACTGTACATGAAATTTAGCAGAGCTGTATATCACACTTTTATGATCATCTCTGCCAAATATCAGGACGACAAGGTGGGGTCATAGCTCAAGTGGTAAGAGCGCGTGCTTTGCATGTATAAGATCCCAGGTTCAATCCCTGGCATCTCCACTTCCTGGTAGCACACCTGGGGGAGGCCTCTGCTGTGGGCTTGGAGGGGTCTCAGGTAGCATGCTGGGATAGCCTCTGCCAGAGACCCTGGAAGAGCTGGATTTGGACCCAAATTTGAAACCCCTGCTGCCGTGTCAGGTTGTGACAATACTGGGCAAAGATGGACCATTGTTCGGACTCAGTTAGGTGGTTTTTAAAAAATGTGATAAAGGCCCCAATTTTATATGCCTGCCCAGAATATGAAGAGAAAGAGCCTATGCCAGGGATTCTCTTACATGCCACTGTGGTATAAGATCAGTGTGTAATGCCAATTGGTCAGCAGAAATGTCAACCAAATATCCTCATTCTGTGCTGTGACCATCCCAACATCTCTCCCCCACTTGTTACTGGGAATGCCAGAAGCATCTATTTAGGAAAAAGTCAACAGAAATTCACTTATGTCCTCTGTCACAGTGCTGCAGGATGTGATTGTGATGATTAGGGGTGGGAAAACCGGATCTTCCGGTGTCCGATAATGCCGGTACTGGGCGTACCGGCATTATCGGATTCAACCCAGTAATCCGGGCTGTTTCCCGGATTCCTGGTACCGGATTTTTTTTACATTGCGGCCATTCAAATGAATGGCCGCAATGTAAAAAAAAAAAAACACAAAAAACCCGCGTTTCCCTCCCCCTCCCAGGCTGCGCGGGTGGAAGGGGGGACACCCCCCACCCACCCTGCCCAGCCTGGATTTAACAAAAAAATTCCCCTGAGTGTCCCTGCAGCTCCGGGCCGCCGCCGCCGGCAACCCAGAGCCAGCCCACCAGCACCAGCGGCCATCCCAGCAGCAGCCGGTAAGTATACTGTATGATCCCTGGGGGGGGTTTAACACCCCCCTCACCCCAGGGATCACCCTACTTCCAAGTTCCTGCACCCAGGGATCCTACCTTTCATTGAGCTCCGGCGGTCCGGCGGCTTCAGGGCCGGCTGTGGCTGCCGGCTTCAGACGCTGGTAGGCCTTCCGGGGAAACCCGGAAGTTCCACGGAAGGCCTACCAGCGTCTGAAGCCGAAAGCCACAGCCAGCCCTGAAGCCTCCGGACCGCCGGAGCTCAATGAAAGGTAGGATCCTTGGGTGCGGGAACTTGGAAGTAGGGTGATCCCTGGGGGGGTGTTAAACCCCCCCCCAGGGATCATACAGTATACTTACCAGCTGCTGCTGGGACGGCCGCTGGTGCTGGTGGGCTGGCTCTGGGTTGCCGGCGGCGGCAGCCCGGAGCTGCAGGGACACTCAGGGGAAATTTTTTGTTAAATCCAGGCTGGGCAGGGTGGGTGGGGGGTGTCCCCCCTTCCACCCACGCAGCCTGGGAGGGGGAGGGGGAAGGAATTTTTTTATTCCATTGATTTCAATGGGGACAGTGCCCCATTGAAATCAATGGAATAAATCCGGTACCGGTATACCGGATTTAATCTGGGAATCCACCGGAATCTGGTAAATCCGGTAGCCGGTAATTGCCCTGGGGTCCCACCCCTAGTGATGATAATGAGCCAGCCTGGATGAATAAACTAAGTCTCCTGAAACTCCAAGTTATGTCCCTTCTATGCCAGCCTCAGGACTGCCCCCTATGCCCACCATGAAGCCACTACTAGTTGGTCCTGTACAGCTAGAAGTATACAGTAATTGGCCAGTGAATGTGTCTCTCAGTCTTATGGGTTGCTCCACATCCTACCTCCTACAATCTCTCTCCCTGTACCATGCCAGGTGCCTACCTCTGACTGGCACTGCATGTGCTGCTATTTAACTGAATAATGTTCTTCAAGCAGACAACTTCTATTGCTTATATAATTGGGTCCCTTTATCAAATTGTCCTGTAATTTGTCAGAGATGACAGGGAAGGTAAGTGATACATTCCTGCCAAATATCTTGTAAACAGGATAGACTATACAAATGTTACAGCTGGAAAAGTAGTTTCAAGTTAATGTCTTATACCATCAAGACTCTCCATCCAAACTTTCTGAGAATTGGCAGGTGTGGTAAGCTTGTGGAGAGACATGATATTCACAGGTTTCATGCAAATTGGACAGAAGATAAAGGAGGTGTAGCCATGAATGTGTATGGAGCTTTTCTTAACATCACAACATTCAATTGCTTCTAAAATTGGATTCCTATATTGAATTGTTTCAAAACTTGGTACACATCGTTCCCTCCATTGGGGGGAACGTACCCTGAATTACATCACAATTGAATAAGAAACAAAAAATGTATAGCCAAAAATACGTTTTCCAGTGTTTTCCTTTTATTTCAAAAACAAAATGTCGTTTTCACTTCTATTTTCATTTTTTTTTGTTTTAGTTTTTGTTATTGCACTAACGACAATGAAAATGACAATTTTCATTATCGTTATTTATTTTATATATGTATATAACATTTTTATCTCGCCCCTCCTGCCCTCTCAGGGCAGCCCGGGGCAGCGAGCAACAATATAAAAACTATTTAAAACAGTTTAAAAATTCATAAAATACAGGGGGGGGGGGGAAACACACAAAAAAACCTCCCCCCACCATACCCCTACCCCTCGCCAAAGGCCTGGTGGAACAGCCAGGTCTGTCTCTTATACACATCTAGATGTGTATAAGAGACTGCCCCTACCCCTCGCCAAAGGCCTGGTGGAACAGCCAGGTCTTACATAAATGTCGAAATGACAGGAGAGTGGGGGCCAACCGAGCCTCCTCCGGGAGCGAATTCCACAGCACAGGGGCTGCCACCGAAAAAGATCTAACATCGGTGGCCACCCACCTCACCCGGGGAACCTCCAAAAAGGCTCCCACGGATGATCTCAAGGGTCGCACAGGCACATGGGGAGTAAGGCGGTCCCACAGAAAAATGTTATTGTAATAACGAAAATTACATGCACACCCCTAATAAAAATCCCTAATCACACACCATCCTAACCCATTCCCCCCACCCTACCCATCCTCCCCCCCAAGATGACCCACAGCTGCAGTGAACCACGGGAAGAAGAAGCCGCACCAGCTGTCTCTTCTGGGGTATGACTCCGGGTGGTGGTCCAGCATCTGCTATTCCCTCCCACCCACCCAAGTATCATACCTGGGTTTAGAAATTGGTGGTTGGAACTAACCTTTTGTTATGCACATAATGCTGAGTTGAAAATGCTATAGTGAAAACTGAAAGCGAAAGTAGAAATTGAAAGCATTTGCATATTGTCAATCCGGTTTCTCTCATCAACACCACAGCTCACAGCAATGTACTGACAGTTAGCAGCACACAGTTTTATTAAGGTCGTGCCTGCTGTGGTATCAGAAATCCCTCTCAGTTTGTATAAAAACCCCAATCAAACATGCGCTTCCTGTACCCCCTCTCTATCATCTTCTGCATTACCATACAGTGGGGGGTGGAAAACATCCCCGCGTGCAACTGTGCTCTCCATTTCTCCAAGTGTCCAAACCTCATATAGGACAACAAGCTCTCCTTCAGGTGAGTCACATTCCCTGTACCACAAATCACTTGTTCCCCGCAAGAGATTCATCTCTGCCATCTGATTGAGGCATTCCCAGTGACCCCGCAGGTATCCTGTTGCTGTCATCAAGGCAAAAAATTAAAAACTATTTCTACTTGTGCCTGCTCCTCTGGGCAGCAGCTGGGCATGCTCTCTTGAGTTGCTGGGGGACACTTTCTGGATCCTCCTCCCTCAGATCTGGCTGCTGAGGCGTGTTTGCAGGAGGCATGTAGGAATGATTGGCAGGGGGAAAGCATGCCTAGTCCAGGAACTGGCGTAAGCACAATGCGAAGAGGGCTCGGGTGCTTTCCCTGGGGAGTAGTGTGGGGGGAACCAGAACAGATGTAGGAGGGTGTGAATGGCGAATGGGGGTTAGGAAATGGCACCTGCCCCTGAGCAACAATGTCCGTGGTTGCAGCAGCAACATGCTCAAGCAGAGAGCTCTGGAGCTGAATGGGCTGGTACAGACTGCTTTGCAACTGTACCCACATCTCACTTAACTCCTTTCTCACCTTCTCTGTCATGCTGTCCGACCATTCAAACTGCTGCCAGAGAGGGCCCAGTGCCTGTCCTCCTTCTGGCAGTCCAGGCGGGCCTCAGCAGCAAAGGCCCTGCATTCTGCAGTGTTATACCATGCCAGCTGCCTATGCTCCCTGGCCATGTTGTTAATAGCATCCTGGATCTCATCCATCCACTGCATGGTCTCCCCAAGCAGCTCCCTTGCAAAATCCTCCCTTCACCACCAGTTGTGAATCTGCAGGTCCTGATTCCCCTGGGTGCTTGTGGCAGGGGGTTCCATACATGCCCGTTGCACTGGCAGATCTGTAGCAAGGCAACAAGGAAATCCATTAGTTCAGATCACGCCACCCACCTTCCTATCCTGGTGTTTCAGGCCCCCACCTATCATTTTGGCTTCCACCCCTTCCTTGCCATGATGTCTTCCCCCTGCCATTCCACAATGGTGCCTTCCTAGTACCTACCCACTTCCCACGCCTACCATTCCTGTCCTCTGGAGCCGTTTCCCAACAATTTTCCTGCTGCTTCTCTGCATTCTCCTGGCCACCTTTCAACACAGTAAATAATACAAAACACGATTAGATAACAATAAATGGAGGCCTTTATCATGCGGCTGTGTAAACACAAATCCACTCCCCGGTGCATTCACTTACCATTTTCCTCTGCCTCCACACCTTCTTCTACAAATGTGACATCTGGTTCCTCCGCGCCCTCAACCACAACCTCAGGTGGCTCCTCAAACAAAGGCTGGCTCTTGAGTTTGAGAAGATGCACCATGAGAGTCACAGTGTCCGTGTTCACATCAACCTGTGCTAGGTTAGGGGCGGGGATCGGCATGAAGGGATGTACACTGGGTGGTCATGGCTTCTGTGGTGGGAGCAGTAGCAGTTGCAGTGGGAGAGGTTGCATCAGGAGCAGGCAGTGGGGGGGTTATATCCACCCAGTTTTTGCCTCTTGCAAAGGAGCAGTCATTCAGCCGGCATGCAATGATGGCTCCATTCACAGAGGAACCAGTCAAAGAGGTCATAATAGGGCAATGTTTGCCTCCCACAGCCAGAGGCAAATTTGTTGTCTGGGTCTTCTTGTACCCACGCTTCAAGTCTTTGACCCACTGCCAGCACTGGTTCATGTCCCAGTTACAGCCCTGCAGTGCCATTTGTGCAGCGATCTCCTGGAACACCACTTCATTCCTGTAGCACTTCAGCAGGGCATATTGGAACTTTTGCTCCCCACATGGAGCAATAAAGGCATTGGTCTCTTCCTCACTGCAGGGAATGCAGTGTTGGTGGGCAACTCAGTAGGCAGAGAGCAGCTGCAATTGCAGAGTGGAAGTAGTGCTGGTTGTTGCCTGGCTGTCAGTTTAAGCCCTGGCCCCAGCAACGGTAATCATCTGCAAGTCTTTATGGTGAATGAAACGGCTGGGAAAGAGCAATTGCCAGGCACATACTGCTGACCAGGGAAAGCTGGGAGAATGTATGTTTTAAAATGGAGCCGTGGCTTTTAAGGCAGACATTATGTGCGTGCCAGCAAGAGTGAGAGTGGAGAGAGGGGCTGGGAGTGGTCACTCCTCAGAATTCTATAGGCTTTTAGCCCATGACTCTATGGTATTGGCTCTATGGTGCTCTATTGAGCACCATATGGTGTTCAATTGATTATATGATCATATGGTGCTCTTTGTTGGTGCATGGTGCTTTATGGTATTGGTGGACCTGTATGCGTGGAGGGTGCACACAACCTAATTGTCGGGATACGGACAACATGGACACACATTAGCCCACATTCCTTGCACGGCAGGCTACTCATGCTCCAGGACCACACTATGAGCGGGTGCTTATGTCCAGTGGGTGGTGGTCATATGGCCACTGGGGGCAAACACCTAATACATGGGCAGGTGGGCTATTGTCTCTTTTGTTAACACCCAATGTTATTGGTAGAACTAACAGTGTAAGCTCTAGCAAACTGTGTGTCATGTCACCTGCCATTGCTAACATAACACATACAGCTGCACCCAGGGATCTCCAGACTGGGAGTGCATGGTCAGAGGTGTCTCCTGTTCCCATCTGATCCTGAAACATTCCACCCATAGTGCAAGGGGCTGTGCAAGAGGGGAGTCAGGCCAGGGCTGGTGAGGTGTGGGGAGGCCAGCTGGAGCTGGACTGCCAGAGAGGAACTCACTCAGGTTTTATCTGAGTAGCCAGTAGAGCTGAAATGAATAAATCCATCAAATTTGCACTATACATATTGAACCAGACAATGTGGAAGATAATCACTATTCATTTCTGTTTCACCCAATACCCATTTGGGTTATTTTGGTTTGGTAATTTTTGTAATTTCAGTTATTTTGATTTGGTTAATAATTCATCTTAGCATTTTGATTTTTGACACTTTTAGCAATATTGTGCACGTGCAATTGTCAAAGTGAAGTAACCAAAAATAGTAAAATAACTGAAATAATAACCTAACCAAATTAACCAAAATAGACAATGAGCTGGAATATCCAGATAAGCAGTTATGCAAACATCCATTTTGGATGACCATATTATTCAGAGGGCTATCCAAAAATAGGAATAGTATCCATGAATATATTTTTAAAAACACAAATTATTACTATTCATTCCAGCTCTAGCATGGGGTGTCCACTGATCAGGGCAACACACCAGAGTTTGGTGACCAATAAAGGAGGCACAAGTTTCAATAATTTAGGAACAACTGACATAAGTACTGAAAGTAGCAAAGGAAAACTGAATTCTTCTTTAAAGGGTATCAAGCACAACTCTGAACAGAAGCCAAGTATTTCCAGCTTACCAATTACTAGAGCAGATTAATGAGGAAATTCTGCTGTTCTTAAAGAACCACACTGCTTGTAAAGAGCACTGAAGTAAAAGTACCTTTTCCAGCTGATGAATCCCTTCCTCCACACAGCACATGGATGCCAAGGTTCTGAGCACCTGGGGATAAAGGCACCTGAAGCAATCCTGGCGGCAAACCTTAAAGAGAGCAACAACACCTCCTTCCTGTAGCAGAAACAAAGTGTGGGGAGGGAAAGGAGATCAATTATGTATAAAGAACTCTAAATTTGTTTGTTTTTATTATCTTTTTTTTAAGAAAGAAAGAAAGAAAGAAAGAAAGAAACACAGGGATGAAGAAGTTATTAAAAGGACATTCATTATATTAAGCTCTCTTCATACTAGCAACACAAAAGCTGTTCAGATCACACACAATGGTTAGGCTTTATAAACTAGGCAATGAAAGAGCAATGCACCTTCAGTGGGAGGCGTACTTAAACTATTGACTTCTACTATTTACACACACCATTTTAATTAAACTTGATGTATGAGCCACTTGGTCGTGTACATAGAACTATCATTAAAATTCTCCAATGTGGCACCAGGACAATATTTGTGTGATGAAATAAACTCGGGGTGGTGGTGGTGGGAAACATTCTGCCATTAAGTATTTGTTTAAGACAAAAATAAAAAGTGAACTACAAATGGTTTACACTCCTCAAAATTTTTGAAGCTATTATACACAGCAAGTTTATACAGTTCATAAGCAGCTGAAACAATTTGGGAATAAGCCTATGTTCTGTATCTACATAACAAACCATAATCTATTTATGCATCTGCATTGTTTGTGGCTCACTTTTATTAAAGCATTCTGAATAGATACATTAGAGATTTATGAACTTTCACAGCCACACATCCTTAAAGCAGTTCCAATTGTCCTTTGATGAATGGATAGCCTAGCCTTTCCCAAAGGGCTGCTGTGGAAGCATATTTCAAATTCAGGGAGCTCACTTAGAAGACAAGCTGTCCATGCTTAGGATATGTTTCCATGATGCTAGATTGAGTGATTACCTGGAGATATCTTTACCCTGGGCTAAATAACCACCCGCATCCACAGGCATCTCTCATTCAAGTCATTCTCCCCAACAAGACCTCTAGGTAACCTACCTCCTGTTTATCCCCTTATCATTGTTAAGTGGGATGATGGGGGACATATCCCATGATACACAAGTCCAGAAATGTTTGCTGTGAGCAAAGAGGTCTGAAATAAGACCCAAGAGGGGGGTCTGGGCTGCTGTGTGGATGTAGCCGGATACTGATTACCCCCTGGAGCGTTCATATGAACACCGCCCTCCAGGACAAACTACCTGTAGGCCAAAAAGCCCCAAGTAAAATATTAACAAAAGGGAACATTTCAGAACATCACGATTCTGACCCATTTTGCAAGACAGAGATTACAACTAGTTACAAAAAAATTAACCAAGTTCATGAAAGGAAGAACCCTGCTATGTTGACATGGGACCCAATCAACAGTGTACACACGCACTGTGCAGAGGTTACGCACATGCACCAAACACCGCAGAGCGTACATGTACCAAGCGCAGGACACGTATGCACCGTGTGCACACCACGGAGTATTTTAAAATTAGATGCTACCAGGCATGGCCACCCAGAGCCACTCATCCGCCCACCTGTCTGAAAGTAGAGCAGGTGAGCCACACAGCACCCACTCAGGGCCACTCGTGGCGCACTGCTGAGAAATCCAGAGTGCTCTGTGCAGGGCAAGCCAAAAAGCTGCGTGGCAGCCAGCCATTCATACAGGCATACCCTGCCTGTATGAACAGCAGCAGTCAGTCACGCCAGCAGATCGGTCCACCACTCATAGGTACTGTGGGTGTGGGGCACAGCCTTTGTCAGTCACAGGAAATGGCCACAAGCACTGGGGACATGTCAATTTCAAAGGCCAGCTCAGCGTGTTTCACCCTCCCCCATGGACCCTCCCCCTCCGTTCCTCCTCTGC
>QEPC01009171.1:3223371-3260357 GCA_003113815.1 Sphenodon punctatus | reverse complement strand
GGGGGGGGGCTCCGCTGGCCCACCCTTATGCGAGATAGGAGTGGGGGGGGGAAGGGCAGGAAGAAGGCACTCACTGCCTCCTCCCTTCTACCTTAAGGGCCACACTGTTGCTGGTGCAGCCTCTCCTTCGTACTGCCCCCCGAGGCCTGCACCTTCCTCGCGGCCGACCGATCCTCACCCTCCACGTGTTCAGCACGGAGGTGGGGGGGGGGGCAGGAAGCAGTCACTCACTGCCTCCTTCCTTCTCCCCTTGTGGCCACGCTGTTGTTGCTGCACTTGCAGCCTCCGTTATTTGACTGCCCCCGAGGCCTGCCGCTCACCCTCGCAGGCCACGCCGCACCGCGCCTCAGACTCAGCACTCGTGGTGCTTCTTCGTCGGTGCCTGGGCGCGAATGCCTTAATCGCCCCAGGCACAAGATGGCGGCCGCGAGCTCCGCTCTCGCGAGAGCTCGCTTCGCGCCGCTTTCCATGCTGCCGTACGCCCCGCCCCTACCTCGTGCCTTCTTTCAGCAAAAGGCAGGGGGGGGGGACAACAACCGCCGCCGCCGAGCTGCTCGCCTTCGGGGAGAGCCGGTAGGCGACGGGCATTATTATTAGCAGCAGCAGCAGCAGCAGCAAGCAAGCATTTATATAGCGCATGTACCTGGCGCTTTACAAAGTAATGGAATGGACACAGTCCCTGCCCTAGGGCTTACAATCTGACGGGGGGGGAGGGATGAAGAAAGGGGAACAGAGGGAGAGACAAGGGGTGTAACATTCACGAAGATGAGAGGTCCCAGGTGCACATGCTTGGCTCAGTTACATCGGTCCATGTGGTGAGATATGAGTACATGTGGCTGGTCCATATGGTGAGATATGAGTACACAGACCACAGGTAAAAAGATTGTACTGAATGGTAGGTATCAGCAAGAGTTAGGTTAGGGAAGTGAGGAGTCATGGAGGGCAGAGTGGAAGAGGTGGGCCTTGAGGAGGTATTTGAATGTACAAAGGGAGGGGGTGAGGCAGATGTGAGCAGGAGGGAGTTCCAGGAGTGGGAGGTAGCTAGGGAGAAGGAACGAAGACAGTTAGGGGAGCAGGGGAGGTGTGGGAGGGTAAGAGAGAGGGGACAGAGGAGGACTAGAGTATGAAGGGAAATTAGCACAGAGAGGTAGGGGGGATCAAGGTTGTGAAGAGCTTTATAGATAAAGACTAGGAGCATGTGCAGGACTCATTCAGGAAGGGGGAGCCAGTGAAGAAAGGAGAGGAAGGGGCTGCACGTGGTTGAAGTGACGGGCAAGGTGGATGACCATGAACATGATGCTTGTTTTATACATGATCAGGGTAAATAAATCAATAAATCTTGTTCTATTTGGCATTCAGATGATGTCCTCAGGTAAGAAAGGAACATAATTTCATGTTTAAGCTAATTGTCCCATTGCACAGATAAGCAAAACGAAATAGGCGAGATTCTCACCCCATTTGGATAAGAGAACTGGAGTGGTAAAAGGGGCCTCTGAAGACAATCATCAGTCTAGGGCAGCCACTGAGGGGCTGCAGTAAGGCTTTGGTCATTCATCCAGGCAATGTCTGAGGCCATTCGTTACCCCCTAGGATAATTATTCCAAAATAACTACCTCACTTTGCAAGCGTTTGCACAGGCACACACACGCGTGCAGAGGGTTTTGAGACTACCCCAGGATGAAATTTTGGGATTGGAGGTCAGGGGTCTCCATGCCAAACTGACTATGCTGGTTACCCTTTAACCGACTTTTGTTTAGGGAGTTATGCCAGAGTTTAAAAAAAAAAAAATCCACCTCACTTTACCTCCTGTTTCTTCAGATATCATAACTTCAACTTTTAGTTTCACTTAACCTCACTTACTGTGTGAATAAAAGCAGGGTTAAAGTTAAGGGGTTATTATTACTACTACTACTAATCATTTCTATAGTGCTACTATTTGTACGCAGCACTGTACAGATATACATAACAAAGACAGTCCCTGCTCCGTGGAGCTTACGATCTAATCAAGACACAAAGACATAGGCCCTTTTTAAACGGACGCCCCTCCTCGCCCACATATGCGGGGGTGTGGGGCGGGCGTCCATTTGTACAGACACCTCTCCCTGGGCTAAGAAGTCACAGGTACAACACAGAGTCTCACCAAATAAATCAGGAATGGTAAATGAAATAAGAACATTCCCTATTTGTTCTCCTTTTAATATATGCATATAAAGCGTATAAATGACAACATGAATTAGGCTAGAATATCAAAGACAGAATGGAACCCTTTTTTCAAACACACTTCACTTTCTAGTAGAACTGCCATTGCTATGAACTGTTGTTGTGCGTGGAGGCTGAGGTTGTATGCCAGACTGAATAGTGCAAGATGTCTCATTCAATGTCAATTCTCAGAATGCTATACGGGAGCAAAATGATTTTTTTAAGTCTAAAATTCCAGAAGACGTTATGGCAGAGCAAGTTTTGTCACTGCTATTGCCATTGTGTGCTTGAGTGTATTTTGTTTGTTTTGTTGGTGTTTTTTTTAAATTCTCTTTATTTAAGTATGAGGAGTGCATACTATTTAGTCAAAAATCCCAAGAAGCCTGTACTTCTGCAAACACCCTGTCCTTGGATGACATAAAACAACTGCCCACACAAGATAGCAACCAGGCTTCTCCATGCCATTTAGACTCCACTAAAAAGACTCAGGTTTCCAAGGTGCAGGCTCTTCTAGGATGATGTCAGAACATGATAGCACAATGTTGCAATACATCTGCTGAGGAGCGCTTGCTGTTTGCTACTTCTGTTCAAGGACAGTAACAGAATGAGAGCTGAAACCAATAGCAGATTTGGTATTCACAAGAAATATTCAGTTTTTTGAAACCCAACCGAATATTTGATCGGTGCTTGTGCCCCAAAATGAGTAGTTTCTTATTTGTTTTATTTTTGGTTTAGTGTTCAGTTATTTCAGTTTTAAGCTATTCGGTTGTTCCCCCACCCCCTGCATCTCCTCTCCTACAACCAGCATAGACATGTCTTTCTGGCCCCCAAGACCCGTTTCTGAAAAATATTTTTTTCGCATTAAAATGGATATTCTCAAATACATGTAACCTCTTCACTAACAAATTTCATTTTACTACCCATACTATGCTGTAGATTCATAACCAACTCCCAGACCTCTCAGTCATGACCGTGTATATTACAGCAATTCAGCTTTGGGCTGAATGAAGCAGCATGGAACACAAACGTTAGAGTCCCCCAATATCCCTAAGAGCAAAGGGTCAGACTAGGTAGCCCCTGAGATCCCCTCCAACCTTATGATTCTATGGTCCCTCTCAGAGCATCATGTAGGGTACTCAGCCAGGCACTCCAAAATGCCTTTGGGCTAGACCAGTTGTATCATAAACAACAAGTGAACTTTTCAAGAATTAGCCCCAATGCTGCTTACCTTAGCCATGATGCGACACAGATGAGCACCCTCCTGCGTAAGACCGAACAAGCCGCTTGTAGCTGATTCTGTGGTGTAGAGGTTATCTGATGAATTTATTTGTCTCACCAGGATCTGCAAGACACACACGCACACAGACATATGCAGAAACAAGAAAAATCCATCATTTCCAGCAAGAAAAATAATAGAGTGATATCTGAGGTTTTGTTTTTAGCTTAGAGTAATTGAATCTAGTCAGTTTCACATTTCCTTTTGATACTGGAAAGGGTGGGAAAGTTGCATGGGTCAAATGATGCCTTCAGTAATGCTGTGCTACTGCATTTATTTCACTGACTTTTTATGAAAATAACAGACAGTAGAATTTACTCCTATATCTAAGAAAACAGCGCTATTGTTAAATTATTAAAAAAGAGCCTTTCAGTTATCTGGAAGGGCATTATTTGATAGAACATGAAACTGTAACAGGGTTTTCAAAAGGCTTCATTAGTCTGGATTTACAATGATGAAAGATCAAAACCAAGATAAAACTACTACTGACCTGACTAAGAGAGAACACACTGAAGAGAATTGTATGCAATGGCAGTGACCTAGGAGGTCTTTTCCTAATAACTGTCCTTAATCTATGGAGAAAGTCCTGGACAACTTGTCGGTATACACCTTTACAACACAGTACCATTAATCACGACCCAAGTGAATTCAGCTGATGCACAGTGATTGTTTTAGTCACTGTTATTTTGGGTTTTGGATGGAGATGGCCACCATATTCGTGCACAACTGTGCAGTTTGCTCGAGTAGCAGGAACTACATGATGATAATTTCATGTTACTCACTCTATGGCCATTTTACATGGACGGGGCTGGGTGGGGGATGGGTGTGTTCACACGGTGGGTGGGGGATGGGTGGGTGTCCTTTTACACCAACACATACTCACCTCCACCCATCTCTACCCATGGGGCCTCCACCGGTTTTCCGGATGGCCCCGTGGGTGGAGATGGGTGGGTGGCGGGTGTAGATGGGTGTGCGCTGGAAGTGCGCATGCACAAACACCCACTGCCCATGGTGTTTACACAGGCGCACACCCAGAACAGACCCATCCCCCACCCCCCGCCGGCCCATTTGCATGGACGCCCCACCCCACCCCCACAGGAACACCCAGTGATGGGTGGGGTCGTCCATATTAAAACGGCCTATAAGGGCTTAATGATTGATGCCGAGATAATGGAGGTACTCACATGCTTAAAATTAAATCCATGCTTCAGTGCTTTCATGGATCTTGCTAGAGTGCTCAGCACCTTGCTGAGTCAGGCGTGTGTTATCATTGTAAAATAGATACACCCAATTGTATTCCTTGTCAAGGAAGAAAGTTAAGCATAGCTGTTTGGCTACACGACTTTGAGAGAAGTCAAGAGAAGAATTGCAAGCTGACACTGAACCAAAATTTGATCATGTTCCTCTCTTCTTCCCACAACTTGTGTATTCCTGTCTCCAAGTCTTAAAACCATACTGCCCAAAAAACTATTCTTCAGAAACTACTTATCCTGTTTAATATTTCAAAATTAGTCCATACAGGAGTAAATTCAGTACAGTCCATGGCAACATTGAGCAAGTCAGATGACTAATTCCTTAAGCACTCTGAGCTAGGAGCCCAGCCTTAACAAACGTGCGTCATATACAAGTTTCAAGAATCATATCTACATATTTATTTATGTATTATTTATTACTATTTATTATACAATTTTGTACCCCGCCCCTCCTGCCGAAGGTAGGGTCCCAATTCATCAAATGTTTGTTCTTTAAATCAAGAACATAGAAGCCAAGCATGTGGCCTGATGGGCAGCCTAAATAGTGATCCTGATAGCACATGAGCCAGAAAGGAGAATGAATCCGATACAGTATAAACCTCCTACATCCACACCTTTCATGTCTAAGTCCTTCTCCTCCAGACATGTTTTATGTCCCCTGCAACTCTCAAGGGATATAAAACATTTCCAGAACAGAAAAACACTGACAGCATCCACAGTTGGCATCTCTCATGTTCAGGTGTCTGGATGTGGGAAGTTAAACGACACATTCACTGAAGTAGGGAGGATATAATATATTATGTACCACTAGATGAAAAGCAAAAGGGAAAAGACTATAAACTTTGTTAAAGTACTTTTGTATTAATTGTTCTTCCAAGCTGTATTAATTGTTCTTCTAAGCTTTCATTCCACATTTCTGTTTACAATAAGGTTCAGAGAAGTTATTTCTGCTTCCTGAAGAAATGAATGATTCAGCGATTCACACAACCACAGCTTATGTTAATCATAAGGGTGAATTCCACTGCCCTTTACAGCAGAGTAAAAGAAAGACTGAGTAGAAATTGAAATAATGACTACAGTTATTTACACTTGAAATCATTTGCAGCTTTACGTACATCTCCCATAAACAATAACTAAACTGCCGTATCTGGAGCTTGTTGCCTTGAATCAATTCTGTGACCCTGAAAAAATAGTTTCTGCAGCAAAAGCAAAACATTTCCAAGGCTGGATATCATCTGATCTTCAAGATACAAAGGGTGTTTTTAAATGAGACACCCCACACATGGACACTCACCATCCATGTGGGCGAGGTCTCGTTTGAATACAGGTGCATGGGGGCGTACGCTCCCGTGACCTATGCACAGCCCATGCACAGAGCACTCTGGGAAAAGCTGGAGTGCCCCATTCAGGGACAGGGTGGGTGGTGTGTGGACAGGATGGCTGTGCATGGGACCACTCACTGGAAGTGCTCCCCCACGCACAGAACCCACGCACCCACCCCACGCACCACTCATGGGCACCCACCCCATCTCATTTTTAAAAACACCCAGAGAGTGAAATCCTAGCTCCATTGAATTCAAGTTGTAAGAGTCACATTAACTCAAATGTAGACACTAGACAGGATTTCACCCATAGTGTCTAAATGAATATGGGCCGTAAAGGAGACTGAATGGTTCAGAGGGAAGTGGTAAGGGGAGAAGGAGACAGTCACCAGGTTAATCTAGCCCAGACACTTTCTTCCAGCAAAACAGCAGGGTTTTTAAAAGTTGAAAGAATAGAGAAGCAATGATACACTCAGCACTTACTAACCTGTATTTCATGTGTTAAAGCCAGTTCTATCAACTGGCCAAAACACTGGGCAACCGTAGTTAGTGTTACATTAATGCAAGTTTTCATAGACTTTAATATCTGTTCATCTTCAGTCTGTATGCACCTGAAAAAAAAAGTAAAACATGAGAATGGGAAAAATATACGCAAACATTGGGTATCAACTTTTTCATTAATCTAATTGAGACTGCTGCAGCGCCCCAAATGTGTAAATAACCAGGATTTGAACATTCATCCCCGAAAAGCAGGCTGCTTGTAGCTGCCTTTACAACAGGCTCTTTTCTTTCCATGGTGCTCTGCAAGGGGCTGGGGCTCCATTAGAAAGAGAAGGGAGAGCTGGAGCAAGGTTGCTTAAGGGCACCCTCCCTTTTCCCCATCCTGGCACTGTGTAGAGTGGCCCCATGCCCAAGAGGGCATCCAGTCCGTGTTGGACTATGCAGAGCTCCAAAAGAGACCAAGCTTTGGGGCCCTTGACCTTAGAAGTAATGGGGCTATTTAGATGGGCCAGTGGAGCTGCCTCGCCAGGCTTCTGTTCCCACCCCTACTTTGTCAGTCCTTGCTTGTGATCAGATGAAACTTGATGGGGGCTGGAAGTGAATGGGGCAGTGCTGCTGCCACTACTGATCAGCTGTTTGGCACCACTGATCAACCCCAGCAGAGCTCTGTTAGGCTCTGCCACAGAGCACCCACACATGTGGAGGGCATGGGAAGTGAAACAAATGGGCAGCGCCCAACGTGACTTCCACAGCCACAGAGGCAGGTAGTCATCGCACAATTGGCTTGCCTCGCATGGCTCCACCTTCAGACGGGCAGTCAGATCTGTGGCTTATGGGTGGCCATGCGGGGTAGCATCTCATCTGAAAACACCCAATGAGAGCTCTAAGTGCTCAGTTAAAATATTTAGGAAATGCTGAACAGATTTTTTTACCCTTCATTAGAAGCTTCAATTCTGTGTCCATTAAAATCACATGACCGCTTTGCCACTGATTTCAGTGAAAGTTAAACCAGGCTCTGAAACTGCCAGATTAATTGAAGGAAATAATTAAGGAGCAAAGCTGAATAGTTACGGATATTACTACCTTTCAGTGACTGCTGTAAGTTCAGAACATTTTTCAATTAGAAGCTTTTCAAACTGCAGACACAGAAAAAGACATAAACATGTTTTAAAGTGTTTCAAATACATTTTTTATAAGAACAAAAAGCATGCAATTTTAGTAATGAAAAACATAATCAAGAAGTGACTATCTTATTTGAAAACCACATTTATAAATGTTATTTCCAATGGCTCTTACAAGGATTGCAAAAAGCAAACATACAAAAACTACTGCTAGCATAGCCCCAGTAAATTTGAGCATCCTAATTAAAAGCAAAATTCATAGACAAAGAAGGTGAATCTGCCAGCCGTACTTATTCAGGGCTCATTCACACAACCACCTTCCCCCTTTCGTTGCTTACTCTGCGATTTCCATGTCCCATAGTAAGGCATTCACACAGCTGTTGATTTCCCTGCATTTCAGAAGCCAATCACTTTAATCAGACGCCAGAAAACAAGGGATCATCAGGAAGCAAACAGCATTCAGAATAAGTGTTTAAACATAAGCACATAAGAAGTGTCATACTGAGCTAGATCAACGGTCCATCGAGCCCAGCATCCTGTCTCTGACAACGGCCAGCACAACAGGTCATAACAGAGTGATCATCCATTTCCTGCTGTTCATTCTCAGCCCCTGGTAATTAGAACTCTCTCTCCCTGACCAACTTGACTAATGGCCATTTATGTAACTATATTATCCACTAAGAACATATCCAATTCGGTTTTGGATGCATTTATGCTACCAGACTTCACAAAATCCTCTGGCAAGTAGTTTCATGGGTAAATTGTATGTTTAAAATGTACTTCCTTTTTCTTTATTTTAAATCTGCTGTCAGTTCGGTGTCCCCTAGCTCTATTATTTTGAGAAAGGATAAAGAGAAGGGTTTATTATTTTGAGAGTTATGAGAATAATAAGCTGTATTATTTTAAGAAAGAGAAAGTTTGTGCCTCTACCTAGTGTAAAAATTTAAAATTAGGATGCTTACTGAAGTGTAAAAGAATGGGGTGAGAGTGAGTCCATAGTTGTAGTTTGTTACACATGTGGTCCATGTGGAGCAAGTTAATCAGGGCACAATCCTCCATCAACTGAAGTCAATGCCAAAACTCACATTGATTTTAGTGGAAGAGGATTGTCCTGCCCCAGATGATTAAGGAGGCACTGACGGAACGCAGAAACATGAGCGCACATTAGCCCATATGCCGCGTGCTCTGGGGCCTCACTGTGAGTGGGGGCTGCATGTCCGGTGAGTGGCGGCCCTGAGTCCGGTGGAGGTGAACACCTAATAAACAGGCAGGTGGACACTCACCTGGTGTGGGTTATAGTCTCATTTGTTAACACCCAATGTTGCACAATTCCAGGTGCACTGATGGCTGGCTATGAATGAGGAAGCTGGCATCGAGACAGGGAGTCTCTTTAAGATGAGTTGTACTCACTGTGGTTCTTTATTTACAACACTGTATAGCAATTGCCTTAAGCCTAGTTTAGAAACCTAAATGCTATAAGAAATAATCCTACCTGGTGCATTTCTTCCAAAGAATTCCTGGTGAATGTGTTGTATTCATTTATCATTGAACGGACATGACAATTGACTCTTACTGCCATATTGTGAACTCGCTGCCACCTGTTCTTCTCCAATTTTTGAACTATTCTGGTCAGCTCCGTGCTTATAATCCAAGCTCTTTTTAATAACAACTGCAAGTTATCAGAGGAACTGTGCGGTGATGAAAGAATAAGGTCACTCTCGGCATCCTCCTCTGTGCTGATGGGTTTGGACTGAAGAATACAAATACATTCACAATCAGTCATAAGATTCAAGTCCTCCATCCAGCGCTGGACAGAATCCACCTGAATTAAGTGCATGCTAAAGCACAGAAGAAATAAATGAGACAATAATCAGCTAAAAAATTGCCTGAAACAAATTCTTTATGTATAAACACAGCTCAGCCATGGCAAAAGCCTGTGCCTGTATAAATAAATTTGACTTGTCTTTACGTATAAACTATTGGGACTAAGAGTGCAATCCGTTGAGTGGATAGCACAGTGCTAGTATTTAGCAGAGTCGGTCCCATTCACCTCAGTAGGAGAGTCCCAGGCATGCAGTCCACTCAGAAGTTGTCACCCTAAATCCTCCTTAGCAATTTAAAACCTTAGTAAGTGCTGTGCGGCAATGGAGCAAGTTGCCTAAGGAAGTTGTAGGCTCTCTGTTGCTGAACATTTTGTAAAGTAGGCTAGACAGTCATCTGTTGGGGATGTGGGCTCTCTGTTGCTGGATGTTTTTTGTAAAGGAGGCTAGACAGTCATCTGTTGGGGATATGGGCTCTCTCTTGCTGGATGTTTTTTGTAAAGGAGGCTAGACAGTCATCTGTTGGGGATGTTGTAGCTGCAGTCATCCTGCATCCAAGCAGGGAGTAGGGGCATGCAATTCATTTCAGTTTGTTTATTTACTAAAATGAATGGAGTCCCATTCATGGAGCCCCAACTAAGGACACAAAAACGAATTAATACGGAACATTCATTTGCTTTCATTCATTTTTGTTTTCATCACCATCATTGTGGAAAAGGGTTGCCGCTCTGCGCATGTGCAAGCGCAAAACAACCACTGCACATGTACAGATTGGCTGCCCTTTTCCAAAATCGTGGCAACACTGCTGCCATTTTGGAAAAGGTCGTACATACACACAACGGTCCAGCGGCCATTTCAATTTAAAAGAATTTAAAACTTTTTTAAAAAATCACTGCACATGCAGAAATTGCCTCTGGACTATTCTGTGCATGTGTGACCTTTTCCAAAATGGTGGCAGTGTTCCCACTGGCCAGCTCCATGCTTATTTATTTATTTATTTACTTACTTACTTACTAAGATTTCTTAGCCACCCCCTTCCTGCTACAGTAGCTCGGGGCGGCTTACAACATAACATATAATCAATAAATACATAATAAATACGCAATATAAAAATATAATTTAAAACCATAAAAACTTAGACAAAGCCACAACCCCCACCCGTCTCTCTCACCAAATGACTGGCGGAACATCCAGGTCTTACACTGTTTCGGAAAGAGGGGAGGTTAGGAGCCAGCCGGACCTCCATTGGGAGGGAGTTCCACAGCCATGGTGCAGCCACCAAGAACGCCCCCCTCATCATCACCACCCGGGATACCCAGGGGACTCTGAGGGAGGCAACCCCGACCAGCCGCAGGGACCAGTCCAGGACCCAGGGAGTGAGGTGGTTTCGCAGGTATGTGGGACCCAGGTCGTTTAGGGCATTATAGGTCAAAACCAACACTTTGAATCGAGCCCAGAACACTATAGGCAGCCAGTGCAGAGAACGAAGCACTGGTGTAACGTGCTCTTGGCAACCCATCCTGTCAGGAGACGGGTTGCTGCAGTCTGCACCAGTTGCAGTCTCCGGACCGTCACTGAAGGTAGTCCTACATGGAGCGCATTGCAATAGTCCAGTCTTGAGGAAATGAAGGCATGCCATCAGCATACTGATGGCACCCAACACCAAACCCTTGAACAACTTCACCCAATGGCTGCATATACACGTTGAACAAGAGAGGGGACAAATCTGACAAAATAGAACCTTGCTTCAATTTCAGGTGACAGGGCTCAAGAAATTCTATTTGCCATCACAACCTTTACTTGGAATCTAACTCAAAGAGTACGCTTCTTGGCCATATGGCTTCAACAACATCATTCATAATGCACACCAGACTACGTATGAGACCACACCAACACTGGATGTCAATAGTTTATGTACCTTTTTGAGACTCCCTTTCAATGAATGCTCATTACCATATTGCCCTCTATACTCCGTACTCTCACTAGTGGACTTTAGCCAGTAACTTACTAGCGGGCATGCCTGTTGTTCTCCCTTCCCTGGACATTATCATTACTTCAGATGGGGTGTAGTAATGATAATTATTTATCGTTAATTATCCTTAGAGGATGGGGTTCCCACTGCAACAGCATGAAAAACAGTGGCCTTTGGTATGTCTGGGAGCAAATAATCCACAGCAATCCCCTAGAACTTTGAGCAATTCACCTAGCACTATAGGCCTTCCTACTGCACATCTAAGGAAGAACAGGCCAGATAGCTACAAACACCACCACCTTGGTGTGGCACATAAACTGACACGGCAGTGTCAGATCTTTGAGACTCTGCAGAGAAACAATGAAACTTTGGACTGGGCAATCTTCCACAAAGTTCACCTGATAGCTGCCCATGTTGTAGGGCTCAGCAACTACTTAGCAGACGACGTGGGTAGGCATGGTGTTCTACAGCATGAATGAACTCTCAAAAGAGATACAGGCTGCTTTGAGATGATACAAGGGAGGGAACTTTTGCAATTACCACGGCGGCCCCCTAACTGCAAGAATTAGTGCTCATGAGAATGCGCTAATCCCCTTTTAATGTGTGAGCATTATCTGCAAGAATTTTTTTGATTCCTCATGCATCTGTCTCACCCTAGATTTTAATGGAAACATGCTTCCCTCCCCTGCCCCCCGTTGTAGAGTTGAGTTCACTAACACTCAGGGATGGGAGGTCACTCTGACTCAGTATGGTTTGCTTCTGTTGTACTCTGTAACCATTATACAACATGGCTTCCACTATGCACCTCAAAATTAAACTGATTTTGTTGGCTTTCTGACATGACTGTGAGCCCATTACCACTATGTTTAAAAAAAATAAATCATCATGGCAATTGCTTAGGCTGCAATCCACAAACCACTTACTCTGAAGTAGTCATACTGAAGCCCTGTATGTGCTCTGTGGGTCACATCCTTCGTTTCATAGATTCTTAGAGCTGGAGGAAACCTCCAGGGTCATCCAGTACAACTCCTGTGTGGATGCAGAATGACTGTAGTTTATTAGGTTTTTGGTGCAGGCTCATTGGAAAGGATTCATCTTTGGTGGGCGCATATAGTTGAATTAGTTCTGGTTGTCTGAGTTTTGTAGGTTTTTTTTGTTTTTTGTTTTTTAATTTTACTGGCAAGCACATAGAATTTTTTTAATGAAGGAAATGGAAGAGAATCCTATTTCTTCAGAGTACACATTCCGCAAATGTTCCATATTTGTTCTTCGTAATAGTTCCCAAATGTTGGGCAGCTCAGTCCTTAGTGCTCCACTGAGGCAAGCCTCATTCACTTCAATGGGTGTTTTTAGACAAGCGCCTCCCCACCCACTACCCACCCATCATGCATGTTGCAGGGCTTCATAGAGCACCAATGTGTCCCTGCAACATGCATGATGGGTGGGGAAGTGCTTGTCTAAAAACACCCAATGAACCTGTGCTTGAGGAAGATTGCTTGAGGATTGGCTTGGAAGTGAATTAGAAGCCTATGGCCCATTTTTAAATAATACTGGTTTTGGACTATTCATTAAGTAAGATGAATTTTTGACTGTATTTATTAACACTATGGGATCACATAAATGGATTATAATGTTTTAATTAATTGTTTTTAAATTAATTTTCAGCAATACTTGTTCACGTTAGATATCCTAGGCTGGAAACCATACTTACAACTATCAATTAGTCCTGAAGAAGATTATTATCAAAATGCATTGGATAACTGAACATATTCTCTAAAGCTTTGGAGTGTATACCTGAGTATTTTGTATATGCATGCATATACATGAGATGGAATATTTTATTTATTTGATTTATTAATTTTTTACATTTTTACCCCACCCTTCTCCAAGAACTCAAGGCAGCTCACAACACATGAAATGTAAAATACAATCAAATTCATTTTAAATCCCTTAAACCCCACATCATCCCACCCACCCACCCCAGCCTTGTTATTTGTATGTTGATGTTTATACATTATTATTGTTGATGTTTACATGTTTATATGTGATTATTCAAGACATTATTGCTATTTATTATCTTTGATTGTGTAATTAAAAATTATTTTGCTACATATAGTCCTTTTTTGTTTATATGACTCCATTTTAAGTGAGGCATTTAGAAGTCTGTCATATTGAAAATCAATGCGACTTACATACTTTAAAAAGTTTTACCACCTTACCTTAGTCTTTTTTTTGGCCTGTGTTGTTTTGTAGAAATGGAATTACTGTATGTGGATGGGTTATTAAAAGTAATTCTTGGTTCTTCATTCTTTGGTGTTATGTCGCATTAACCTGCCAGCAACTTCCTGTTATAGTACAATGCTCTACCTATTCTAAGATAGTATTAGAGAAAGTCTTCACTTTGACAAAAGTACTTGGGGTGGAATGACTGTACTCAGTATGTTCAAGTTAGCATTATTACACATCTGAGTTTCATTAATAAGATATCCATCTTCTATATTGTGTGAATTATGCATCAACTGAGTTCTCACAGAACTATATACTGAATGGTATTTAGTTGTCTCCTGTCTAGCTCTGACACACTCTTTTCTTCAAGGCTGCCTTTTGATATTCTTTCTGGAAAGAGTGTTTTCCACCTGGGTAGTCAGTTGCTGCGTTATTGGAACAGGACATGAACTAGCTTTAGTTCCAAAAGGTTATTTTAGCTGAATGATGCCTGATGAATGGTAATAGCCACTTGTTTTGTTTTTATCATAGTCATAGTTCTAGGTGAAGATGTATATAATCCCCCCTTCCCCTGCACAACTTTCAGACATGAAAGCTTAGTCAAGCTGTGTTAGGTTTCTCTAGTCATCATCTTCACCACACATAGTCCTTAAAATGCTTCTCATTGCATTCAGATTACATTATTTTTGACAGGACTTCCTGGAACTGTCCGTAAAGTATGCTGCACATCAGATGGGATGAAAGGTGGAGGTGCTGGCAAAGTTGTGATGAGGGGAAAAGGGGTATCAGTCATATATTACATTGCTTTCATATGTTTACATCTTTGTAGAACCACGTAATATAAATACATGATCATTAGCTGGTTTGGGTATCTTACCTTGATTCTTCCTCCCGTCCATGTCATCCCTTAGCTCCCACCATCTCTTCCCATTCTACTCCCTGCTCTTCCCTCTCAGCTGCCCCCATGTCCTGTTACCTGTCCCTCTCTGCTTCAGACCTAGACTCCACATAATGGGTGTTGATACATGATACACCCTGTATATTTTATTACTTTGTAAAGTGCCATGTACACTGCTGGCGCTATATAAATGTTTGTTAATAATAATAATAATATGTTCAGGATTGCCAACAGAGACAATGCTGAACCTGTTGAGTATGCATCCTGGCTTGTGGGTAGCCACTGGTATACCAGCGTGGAGCCAGTGTGGTGTAGTGAATAGACTTGGACCTGAGAAGCTAGGGTTCAAATTCTGCCCTAGCCATGAATTCACTGGGTGGCCTTGGGCAAGTCACAATCTGGCAAGTCACAGATGGGGAACTCAGCCTCAGTGCCCCATCTGTAAAATGGTCAGGGACCTGTCTCTGAAAATCTGTGACTGTAAAGCACTGAGTAGCTTCTATAGTAGCTCTATAGAAATGATAAGTAGTAGTAGTAGTAGTAGCAGCAGCAGCAGCAGCAGCAGCAGTAGTACACATAGTGGCTAGTAGGCTACCCATGATCTGGTTGTCAAAGGGTGGGACTTACTGGAAGTGGTGGCTTGACAGGTCCCAGGGGGCAGTGGTGGCAGCAGGTCATGGGGGCATCTGCTTGCTGCTCCAGGACCTGTCACTCTCTGGGACCTGTGGCCATTGCTCTAGCTCTCCACTTGGCCACCCCTGCCTCATTGTCAGTGCCCTGATTGTTGAGAGTGTAGACAGGATCAGGTCCAATAGTAAGTGACTTCTGGATTAAACAGAGTTGGGAGTTAGCAGACAGGCCTCTGGGAGATCAGTCTGAGCTGAACAAATGAAGCCAAGTGGCACTTTGAGTAGCAGAGTCAAGAGGGTGAGACAGAAGGTCAGAATAAGAAAGAGCAGTCTGATATGAGGCAGTGCTGGGGTGAGGCAAGGGCTGGAGAGCAGGATCAGGACTGGAACGCAAGCAGGAGCAAACCCAAGGATATGGGGCAAGGTTGACAGGGACCTGTGTTCACTGCGTTTTCCTCATTGTCACTAATGGGGAAAACGTAGTGAACACAGGTCCCTGAAGGCCGAGCAGCAGGAAGGCAGACACAGGAAGACCAACATGTTGCTCTGCCTTGCTTCCTGTGGGAGCTAGGCAGCCTTGGATACAGATACAAGCCAATCTTGAGCCAGCAGAGAGGCGTGACCAGTGTTACAACAAGCAGTAGGGAGCTCCAAGGGGAGTGACTAGGCCCAAGTCATGTTGCTGCAGTGGTACTCTGCCAAGCCAGCAAACAGCCCAGAAAGGCCCAGGCAACCAATTCAAGCCCCTGGTCCTGACACCCATACATCTCCCTGGGCTTGGGGACTGGGGGTGCAGTGAGTGGTGGTGGCAGGTTTCAGGAAGCAGCAACCCACCATGCATACTCCTAGCAAGTAAGTAGCTAACATGTAGCTGATTTTGAGGCATATGTTTCAAACCTGAAATATGTATTTACTATAATATGTAATAACACCTGCTTTCTGTGCAGATCTCTCCCCCTCTTACCATCTGCACCACAGTTGTTCTCCAAGGTCAGAAAAACTTTGGAAAAATTAAAAGAATGTTTCTAATCACTTGCTTTCCCAATAAACATTCTAGATTTGACACAATAGAGATACACTGCAGAGATTAAAATGCATGTTGGAAGTGGGAGGGTGTGCCATACATTTTTTGAGGTTGTGGGGGAGGAGGGTGGTCTGTACAAGGGTGGAAAAGATATGACAAGGGAGAAGGGGAGCTCAAAAAGTGACTGCTAAAGCATTCACTATGGACAGTGTCACTACTCTGCTACTTAATGACTGATTATCCAGGAGTCCTAATTCTGGACCTTAATCTAGAAAGTGCTAAGCATGATTATAGTAACAGGAAGCAGAGAGAGATGGAGGAACACCCCTCTGAGTTTGAGGCTCAGGGGGCTGGTGTGTAGTCAGAAAAACAGGTCTGAAAAGTAGGCCCATTTCAGCTGGGTGTTTAATAAGCATCTCGTGCTCATCCAGTGTTATGGGGTAGAAAGCACTCAGGGTGAAAACAGACATGATCCTAACTCCGCTTGAATACCATTTTAACATTTCTTACGCATGTTACAGGTCTGTATTGGTGCCCTATGCAGCCCTGCAACATGCATAAGAAATGTTAAAGCGGAGTTAAAGTTGAGTTAGTGTCATGTCTGTTTTCACCCTCAGTTGGGAATCATGGATGAAGGAATTTTCCAATGTACCCTTGAGTTTTTCCATAAGCTTCTTGGATTGTGGGAGAGTAACCTTAGTTGGAGCTTGCTTGTGCAGGATTCTCTAAACTGGATCATCCTCTTCTTCTTCCACAGCACAGTCTTCAACATAAGTGAAGTTGCCATATTATGAATGAAAGACTGGAATTTCCTATGATCTTCTGAAGATGTGGTATGAACTCGGTCAGTAATGTTGTCTAAAGAAGCCCAAATCTTATGAAGAACTCTGTTGAACTTGTGTTTGGAGTGTTCATAGAAGATGTGGAAATTTCTTTATATGATGTTGCGTCTGATGTGGGATGAAGACCTTTCTTTTTAGTCTGTGATGTTTGTTGCTCCTCCAGAAGAACCTTTGTTGAAAATGGAACCGAAGGTATAAAGCGTACAAAAGCCATTGTGTCCCACATCTGATGTGGCTGTAGCAATGGAGATCTTTGCAATTGGTGATACTGGAGTCGGGGTAATGGTTCTTTGCAGTTCCAATGTATGCAAAGTTAAAATTGATGGTGCTGAGATTATGGAAATTTGTGACGACGGCAGAGAGATTGTCAGTACTACAACAGGCATCAGTGCAGATGATACAGATGCTCCAGGTAGCGGTGCAAATGGAGTTGCCATTACCATAGTTGCAGAGGCAATTGTCAACTGTCAGGTGAGGAAAGGAACTGGAAGATCCCAGTATCAATTTTAAAGCTGTAGTCAGCTGTGATATAGGAGTGTGCACCACTGGAGCCGATGTTAGAGGGATAGTACGCATTATCCTGGGCCCTAGCTACCTGAGGGACCGCCTCACTTCCCGGGCCTTGTGGTGGATCCTGCAGTCATCGGGGGGCACCCTCCTGGGGGTCCCATGGCATCGTTGGGTGGGAACTGATGGGCAGGTGTTCTCAGCAGTGCACAGATTTTGTGAAACTCTCTCCTGGCAGGTGGCTAAGTAACCCACAGCATTGCCCCTATTGACAGAACAGGCACACACATCCCAGCCGAAATACTCACATATACAGACAGCAGTGTAGCACACAGCTGAATTCACCAAAGAGAATGGGAAATGCCCAAACAGCCACTTTAATTTTACCCCTGCCAGCCAATCAAAACTGTCATGTACTTGTCCATCACTCACCTCACCTGTCCCCTCCCAGCATACTGGGAGGCTTTTGGTGGGGGATGGGGGAAGGGTTTTGTCTCAACCATGTCGATTTTTATACCGTTTTATATTTTGTTTTATATTTTTTAACTTATAAATTGTGAGCTGCCACAATGGCAGGAGAGTGCGGGATACAATATTTGTAAAATAAATAAATAAATAAAAAATAAACAAACTGTAATTAATTTTATTTATTTATTTTCATTATTTATATTCCACCTCTCCTCCCTAGGTAGGTTGAGACGGCTTACAAAAATTAAAATATTTAAAAATATACATAAAATACATAAAAGGAAAGAATAAGAAAAATAAAAACCCATCCTCCCCACCCACCAAAGGCCTGGAGGAACAGCCAGGTCTTCTATTGTCACCAAAATGCTGTATCTGTGAGTATTCGTCTGGGGTTTGCGTGCCTGTCCTGTCAATAGGGGCACAGTGTGTGCCTGTCCTGTGAATCAGGCCCAGAAGATTATCGGCAGCCAGTGCAAAGCTCGGAGCACTGGTGTAATGTGCTCACGGCGACCCATCCCCGTAAGGCGACGGAAGCTGCATTCTGCACCAGCTGCAGTCTCCAGACCGTCACCAAAAGATATAGCAATAATAATAATAATTAATAATAAAATTTATTTACGACAGCCAAATACAACATAAAATAAATACATTATATAACATAAGCGCTTCAGAGAATACAATACTCTGTAAAACCAAGCAAAATCAAGACTTTTTTGTGAAAAGTTTGCACAATTTCCGAATTTCACAAATATATTTAGCCAAAGCAGAAAGACCAGTGGTCATTTCATTTTGGAGTCTTTATTTATTCATTCTAAAATTTATATGCCGCCCCCTCCTACCCCAGGCATCTCGGGGTGGCTCACAGCATTTTAAAACATATTAAAACACACAATTATAAAACTACTATTAAAACAATATAAAGCCCATCCCCCCACCCTAACCCAACCCACCCACCCCATCTCCCTCAGGAAAGGGCTGGTGGAACAGCCAGGTCTTACACTGCCTATGGAAAGAGGGGAGGTGGGTAATCAAGCAGACCTCCAACGGGAGGGAGTTCCACAGCCACAGCGCAGCCACAGAGAACGCCCTCCTCATGATGCACACCCAGGAAACCCCGAGGAGGGTGCCCCCGGCCAACCGCAGGAGCCGACCCAGGACCCGGAGGGTGAGCAGTCCTGCAGGTAGGCAGGCCCAAATCATTTATGGCTTTAAAGGTCAGTACCAACACCTTGAATTGAGCCCGGAAAACTATCGGCAGCCAGTGCAGAGCGTGGAGCACTGGTGTAATGTGCTCGCGTTGGCCCGTTCCAGTCAAGAGATGGGCCGTCGCATTCTGCACTAGCTACAGTTTCCGAACCAGCACCAAGGGTAGCCCCACATAGAGTGAGTTGCAGTAATCCAGTCTCGAGGTAATAAAAACATGGATGACTGTGGCCAAGTCCGAGACATATGGCTTAAGCCGACGCACCAGATGTAATTGGCAAAATGCCCCCTTTGCTACAGCCATCACCTGGGCATCCAGGCAGAACTGTGGGTCCAGGAGGACCCCCAGACTCCGGGTCTGAGAAACCAAGGGAGGACGGACCCCATCAATGATGGCGGCCATCACTCCCTCGGCCCTCCACACAGTTATCACCTCTGTCTTGTTGGGATTTAATTTCAGGCGGCTCACCCTCATCCAGTCCCCCACACCTGATAAACACCAGGTAAGCACCAAGACTGCCGGATCTGAGTCAGAGGAAAATGAGAGATATAGCTGGGTGTCATCAACATATTGATGACATCTCAACCCATACTCCCTGACGACCTCCCCCAAAGGCTGCATGTACACATTGAACAAGAAAGGGAATAAGATGGAACCCTGCGGAACCCCACATGTGAGGCCCCAGGGGGAAGATAAAAACTCCCCAGCACCACACGCTGGGTTCTCCCAGTGAGGAAAGAGCAGAACCATTCAAGAACAGTCCCACTAAGTTTGGTTACTAGTCTGGATTGGTTACTAGTCTGGTTACTAAGTTTGGTTACTAGTCTGTAACCAAACTAAGCACACGCACCAGAGACTTCGCATCTGCTTGAATGTTTGTCTGTCTTCTCCCCTGTCTCTCCCACTGTCCCCTCTCCCTGTCTCCCCCTCCTTGTCTTTTAGATTGTAAGCCACAGGCAGGAACCACGTCTATTTCTATGTTTTGTACAGCACCAGGTCACACGTCTGGCGCTATATAAATGTTTATAATAATAAATAATAATAATAATAATAATAATCCCTGCCCAGTCCCGCAGCCGAGTCACCAACAACTCACGATCAACAGTATCAAAGGCAGCCGAGAGATCTAACAAGATTAATAGGGTCGAACAGCTCCAATCCTATTCATGGGAGAGGTCGTCAACCAAGGCCACAAGTGCAGTCTCTGTGCCATAACCCGGATGAAAACCCGACTGCGAGGGATCAAGAAAATTGACCCAGTCCAAATGCTCCCAAAGCTGCCGAGCCACCACCCGTTCAATAACCTTCCCTAAAAATGGAAGGTTAGAGACTGGCCGATAGCTGGCCAGGGCGTCAATGTCCAAAGATGGCTTCTTGAGCAGAGGCCGCACCACCGCCTCCTTGAGACAGTCCAGCACCCTGACCTCCCTAAGGGAGACGTTGACTGTCCCCACCAGCAGCAGCCCCAATATCTCCCGGCAAGCCTTAACTAGCCAGGACGGGCATGGGTCTAGTTCACAACAGGTGGTCCAAACAGTCCCAAGAGCATCCCCCGCATCTGAGCACAGCCCGAAACTCATCCCACAAAACAGGACAAAATGGGGCTTCTACTGTCTCTGACCCATTTTCTGCTAATAAAGTTGCATCGAAACTGTGTTGAATTTGAGCGATTGTATCTGCAAAGAAGTCCACAAACAAATCACAGTGAGCATTTGATGATTCTAAGTCCAGGAGGAGGGAGGCCGGACTGACCATCCCCCTCACCACCCGGAACAGCTCAGCTGGGCAGGACTTAGCAGACGCAATAAGGCAGCAAAGAAAGTCTTCTTTGCTGTCTGCACCGCAACGGCATAGGTACGTAACCAGACTCTGTGCTGCAATCGGTCAACTTCAGCACACGAGTGATGCCACCATCGCTCTAACCGCTGCCCTTCCCACTTCATCCACTGCAGCTCCCCGGTATACCACGGGGAGCTGCACTGTTGGCGATTCAGGAGCGGATGTTTGGGAGCCACATGATTGATGGCCTCCATCAACATGAAATTCCACATGGATACGAGACCATTGAGTGGGCGGCCATCAAGGTCAGAGGAAACATCCCCTAGAGTTATCTGGAACCTTTCTGGTTCCATAACCCTTCGGGAGTGAACCAACCGAACTGGTTCCTCACCCTCCTGGGGGCCGACATGTACCAGGATACCCACCTGGAGGAAATAATGATCCATCCATGACAAAGGCTCTGTTGACACCTCCCCCACTAATGGATCCCCCGCCTCAAGGCCTGTGCAAAAGATCATGTCCAGAGTATGTTCTGCAACATGTTTGGGGCCCACTACTCTCTGAGACAGGCCCATGGTTTCCATGGCGGCCATGAACTCATGCTCTGCCCCTCCAAGACTGGCGTTGGCATGGATATTGAAGTCCCCCAGAACTATCGTCCTGGGGGACCACAAGACCACCTCCGACACCAGCTCGGTCAGTGCGGGCAGGGAGGCTGATGTGCAGGTGAGTGCCCAGTATACCAGCTGTATCCCCACTGTCTGGCCAAATCCAGCACCAGATGGAGACCCTCCACACCCATGATGAGTTGCACAGGGAATCTCCTCACAGACCAGGTATCCTTAAAAATAATGGCTACACCGCCCCCTGTCTCTGTAGCCGTGGCTGATGCTGCACGGAGTACCCAGCTGGAATAAGGTCAGACAATATAGACACTGACTCAGTGTCCAGCCAGGTCTCCATAACACACACGAGGTCTGCCAGGTCCAGGATCATCTCCCGGTCCAGGAGTATCCAGATAGTTTTCTCAAATAGATTGAAAATGGGAACCTCTTCTACAAGAGGGAAAAGAAACTTTTCCCTTGGTGTCTGATATAAGGGGCAAACCCATAGGAGATGTACTGTATCTTCTACAGGTATTTTCAGATGTTACGAGATCACGCTCAACCACAGTGAACCACGGTCAATCCCGCGGTGGGGACAAAGCACCCTGAATGTCTGTTCGGTGGCCGCCAGATGTTCACCACAGTCAATACCCACATGGGGTCAAAATCAACCACGCTTCTGGACCTCCGGCCCAGACCATCTCCGAAAGCGTGGTCAAAGCAATTCCCACTGGGAAACAAAAAAAAGTAACGTCTGGATGGCAATCACCGGCCAGAATCAATCAAAATGATTCCCAGCAGGGGACAAAGCATGCAGCGTCACTGCCAGGCAACCAGCAACAACACAGGCCACAGAGGGAGATTTAAATGGCACACAGCAGCAGGAGAACATGGTGGGATGGAGCGAGGCGGGAGGCAGAGGAGAGCGAAGGGCAAGAGAGCGAGGGAGGAGGAAGAGGAGGAAGTGGTGGAGGCTCAGGCAGGGAGAACGTGGTCATGCTGCACATGCAGGAGGTGGAGGGACAGCAGCAGCAGCAGCAGCAACAGCCGGGACAGGCCTCCCGGGGACATCGACCAGACCGGGGGAGGAGGCACCCCAGAAACGGGTACGGGGAACAAAGGGGAGCAGACCTGGCAGCACAGGGACACCAAGGGGGGGGCGGTGGAGTGGGTGGGTGGCCGTAGGCAGGGAGGAGGGGCAGGGATGCGGGACCATGGCAGACCAGCACCCAAACACCCAACAACCCCACACACACACACACTTCTGTTCCACAGACACACAAACGAGCCCGGGAGCCCGAGCCCCCGGAGGAGATGGGCCCTGCCCAGAAGGAGGAGGAGGAACCGGAGGGGAGAAGGGGGAGAAGGCCCTACCATCGAGGAGGCCAGTGGGGGCTCTGGGAGACCCGGGACTTTATCCGCATCTGGGGGACCCTGGAGCATCAGCTGGAGCTAACGCTCAATCAGAGAAACGAGCACGTGTTCTGGGAGATAGTGTGGGAAATGGGAGGCAGCGGGGCATCACCGGACCATCGCCCAATGCTGCTCCAAGGCCAAAGAGCTAAAGAGGGGTTACAAGGCCATCAGGGACAACAACCAGCGGTCCGGACACGGACTCCGGACCGCCCCCTTCTACGATGCCCTGGACCGCATCCTCTACATGAAGGGATCAATAGTCGCCCCACAGCTTGTGGGGAGCGCTGTGTTCCAGGGCTGGGAACGGGCCGAGGTACCCCCTCCCCTCACCACCCCACAAGAAGGCACCAGCTCCAGGGCCCCAGACCCCCTGGAGGAATGCCCTGGGAGCTCAGGGACCAGCAGCCCCCCCCCGGACACCAGCCCGGAGAGCCCCCACCCCCTGGATGGACAGCCGAACTCTGAGGCTGGCACCCTCATCACCCTCAGCCATTGGTCGCAGGGGGAGCACAGCAACATGGAGGGACCAGACTCGGAGGGATCAGAGACAGACATCAAGGGTAAGCAAGCAGATGGGATGGGGGGATGGACCTGGGGAGAGGGGGGGAGGGGGTTTGGGAATGGCCCGGCCAGGGGGCAGGCCCCACCTGGCCCTGACAGCCCGCAACATGGGGTCAGGGCCGGGGGGGCCGCTCGGGCAACCCAGAAGCCCTCAACCAGCCACCCCCTATACCCCACAGGGCACAGAATGCCCTGGCACCAAAGGCAGGTGGATGAGGAGGCTGGTGCAGAGCATCCCAGGCAGCAACTGGAGGACCCACATGAGGCACACAGGCAGGGTGGAGGGGGCCCCGGGGAGGCCGGGTGGAGGACCCGGGACACGCATGGTGGGATGGGGGGCCTGGAGGGGTGGGAAAGAGGGTGGTGGCTAGGCGCCAAGGGGGGCGGGCACCTGGGGCGGCAAACGACTAACCACCATGTACACTACAGGACAGCCGGAGGGGCCACAGCAACCCAAGCCCGTGCTCCCAGCCCAGCGGATGAGGGAGCACCAGGCATGGGTACGGCGCCGGAGGGAGGACCAAGTGGAGGACATTGTCCGGACCACCACAGAACAGGGGGATTGAATGATTGCGGCTGTGGACCGCATGGAGTTGGCCATAGAGCACTCCCTGGAGTGAGCGGAGGCAAGGAATCAGAGGCTCCAGGCAGAGGTGTGCCTGGAGTGGAGGCAGGAGCACCGGGAACACAGCAGGCAAGTAGAGGCATTTGGGATGCTGGAACAGGACATCAAGGGGATGGTGCAGGAGCATTCAGCCAAGATGGGAAGGTCCCATGACATTGGGACCTCCCTTCTCCTGCACACAGGCACTATGTGCGCCTATGTGATGGAAGCCACCCCGCAGGGCACCCTGCCTGCCCAGGGCCCCATGCCGGGCCCCTCGGCACCCCCACCACCTCCCCAACTGTCCCAGCTGCCTCCACGCCAGCAGGGGCCCCGCATCCGTCTCCCAGTCCCCGCTGGCCTCTGGAGGGAGCAGCCACCCAGGAGGGCCCCTCAGGTCCCCCCTCCCTCCCACCATCGCCTGCCCCTCCGAACACTGAGGCATCCCAGGACACCATTGGGGATATGGACAGTGGGGGGGGGAAGGCAGCTCCCAGAGCTCTGTGTCGCCCACAGGGCGCTCGAGGGGGCACCCCAGGAAACACGGGGGCCGAGGGGGAAGGGGTAGGATGGTCTGAGGGGGCAGTGGTGGTGGTGGGAGGGGGCACGGGTAAGCGGGTGATATAATAAATGCATGGATGACACAGCCACCTCCTGTGGTCAGTTCAGGGGCCCAGAGGTGGGGGGGTGGACCATACCCATATAGGGGCTATCCCAGGGAATCCCCGGGCCCCCAGGGGGGTGGGCCGAGGGGGCGCACTCACACCTGGGCCTCCTGGCTGATGTGCCTGGCTAGGGTGGCATGGATGCATTTGGCGTAACTGTACTCCCTCGGGTTGTCCGCGTTCACGTACAGAGGCTCGAGGGCAGGTAGGCATGGGGTATTCGAGGGCAGCCCCATCGGTCTTGCACACATTGTGCAGTACACAGCAGGCACTGATCACCAGGGCCAAGGTCTGCACTGTGTAGCCTAGCCGGACAGCAAGGCTCCTCCAGCGCTTCTGGAGGACCCCAAACATCCACTCGACCACGGTCCTGCTGGCACACAGGCGGGTATTGTAGAATGCCTCCACCGGGGTCCGGGTGACTGGGTATACCTTCATCAGCCACCAGGTGAGGGGGTAGGCCGGGTCCCCCAGGATACAAGGGAGCATCAGCACCCCCTCGATCCGGGCCATCCCCATGTCTGCAAAGTCCCCCCAGTACATCCGGGCATAAAAGGGAGAGATGGTCATGATCCAGGCATCGTGGCTGTGCCCAGAGTTGCCTGTGAAGATGTCTATGAACCTCCCCCGGTGGTCCACGACCACCTGCAGCTGCAAGGAGTGATACCCATGCCTGTTGATATACTCCATGGTCTCCCACGCGGAGTGGCGGAGGATCTCAATGTGGGTGCCGTGCATGGTGCCCATGCAGTTGGGGGACCTGCCAGCCACAAAGCCGCTCATCACGGGCCCCTGATCCACCAGCTGGATCGCCCTGTCCAGGAGTACACCCTCCACAGCCTCACAGACATCCCGGAGGATACAGACCATGGTGCTCACCCTGACACCGAAGTGCTGCGAGATGGACAGGCAGGAGTTGGGTGTTGCCAGGGCCCAGACCTCGATGGCCTCCCACTGGACCATGGGGATGGGGTTCATCATGGGGGTGTGCTGTTGCTCCAGCCAGGGTGTGAGTAGCTCCATGAGTCGCAGTAGGGTGAGCTTGTCCATCCGGAAGTGTGCCCTCCAGGCTGTCTCGTCCCACTGAGCCAGTGCCTAGACCACCAGCCCTGGGCCCACTCCGTGACCCATAGCCACTGGGCAATGGGCATAGCGAGCAGGGAGGCCCGACACATGGTCTCTCTCCTCCGTTGGAAGTGCCCGGCCGCCTCGCGGATTGCCGCAGGCCTGGTCCAGCTGTGGCTCATGGCCTGTAAGTCCGCCCCGGACACCCGCTGCACCCGGAGCCAGGACAGGGAGCACCTGCAGGCTTGGTGAGCCCTGTGGGCCCCTGCAGCACTCCAGGCCATGGTAACCCGCAGGCAGGTGCCCAGCCAGGTGCACCTCAGCGGTCTGAATGCGCAGCTGATCAGTGTGGGCGTGGTACCACTTGTCACGGAGCACAAGGAGCATCCCGTATGCACCCAACCTGTCCCATTCCATGGTGAGGTGAGCCCCAGGGGGCCGCTGGAGGCCCTGAAATAGACTGGGACAGGCGGTCCCCCCCTGGCTGCCTGTGCCGGCTCCTGCAGGATGGGCGTCCCGGGGCGCGGTATTGAGCACACCTGCTGTCCCTAGCAGGAGCCGTGCGCACGGTCCGGCACGTGCCCGGGTGTGCAGGCTGCAGCTGCATGTCTCCTGTCATCACCTCCCACCTCTCCCTGCTGGCAACATCGTGTCCTTGCCGGCCTGATTAGTGTGTCAGCTGTCCTGTCTGTGTGCTCAGTTCCTGCAGCTGTGCTGGGTCCGCACCCCATGCCTCACTCTGTTGCCATACATTGTTGCGGCCTGTGGCTTTCTCAGCTGGCTTTGGTGCCCCCTCCCCGAGCTCCCGCCCGCCCCTGGAGGGAATGTGGGCCCCCCTGTCCATGGTGTTATTCTCCCTGGCGTGCTGGACCATGGCTGGCTGTGCTTCCACCAGACTCCCGGCTCCCGGCCCCCATGGGGCCCCCCATCCGTGGTCCTTCCGCGAGACCATGGCCCTGTGTGACCTGTGGCATACCCCAGCGTGCAATTGCTGCTGAGCTGCCCGGACAGCCTGGCAGGTGCTTATGCAAGCCTGAGTTCCAGCCTTCATTACTTCAGCTATGAGGCAAGCACCCGGGATTGCCGGCTGCATGCTGAGACGCTAGGGCTGCCTCCCTTTCCCGATGGGCGCATCCCAGAGATGAGGTGCTCGCATGTGGCTTGGTCTGTGGTGGAGAACATGTCCGCCCTGTCTGTGTGCAGCCTGGCTGCCTACACGGTCTGTCTGGCGGAGGGGGGCCCTGCCCTGGCCGTGTCCTACTTTGGCTGCATTCATGGGGCCCGTGGGTACTAGTGCTCCCGTGGGGCAGTGTATCACTGGCTGTTGGAGCTGGGTCAGTTTCCGTGGTCCCCTGCTGCCGACTGCTGTGTGTCTGAGCCTACCACGGTGGAGCTGGTGGCGCTGTTCGGTGTGTGGTCCTGTTCCAATGTGCAGCTGGGTCTCTCCAGGCAGGATCCCTTTGAGGCTTACTACCTGATTGCCCACCACGTGTCTGTGCAGGGGTACCGCCAGGGCATGCTTCATTGGCCCCACCTCGTTCACCAGGCTGGGCACCCGGCCCCTGGGCCCTTCGTGGCCTCCAGCAGCTGACTGTGAGTCCCCCTGTGCCTCCTGGAACCCTGTTCCTGGCCCCCGTGTGGGCTCCCAGCTCCGCCCTGCTGCCGTGGTCCGCTGCCTGCTCCCTCCTTGCTGTCCCGGCCATGCTGCTGTGCTCCCTGCTTCCTGGGGTGTCGCTGGCCCTGCCTGTGGCTCCGGGCCCCCTCCAGGAGCCCCCCATCTGCCTCTGCCCCGATGTTCCCCTCCGTGGCCACCGTCTCCATTGTCCGCCTCCAGCGCCCTGACCAGCCTCCCCGGCTCCCCAGGGTGCTTCTGACTGTCCTAATTCACCTGTGCCCCCTTCTGTGCCCTGCCCCGCCCTCCTGGGTGCCCGTGTGATCTCAGAGTTCTGGGGTCCCCGGACTGGCCCCCCAGCTTCCTCCCGGGGGGGTTGTGTGACTTTGGACCTGCTGCACTGCCCTGGACCTCCTGTTTCCCCTCCATCACCCCCTCACCAGCGCTTGGGTTCTGAGTGTGCCTCCTTGACTGTTCCCAGCCCGCTCCCTGTTCCGTGAGTGCTCCCGCTGTGCCTGTGCCTGTGCCTGGACTGCCTGGGGCCCCCTGTTCTGGGACTGCCTGTGTTGCTGTGGGGGTGTCCGTGCGGGCTGTTCTGTATTGGGGGATCTGGTTGCCGTTGCCTGTGTCCCGCTGTGCCCCTGTGCCGTTTCCTCTCCTCTTCCCTGTCGCTCGCCCCCTCCCCCCCTCACCCGTTGTGCCTTGTGTGGTGTCTGTCCCGCTGTGTCTCCCCCCCCCCTTTCCTGTCCGGGTGTGTGTGCGCCTGGGCGTGCGTGTTTGTGCTGTGTGTTCCACTGTGCCCTCGCTGTCTGTGTGCCTGTTGTGTGTGGTACCTGGGCGGCTCTTCTCCCTCTCCCCCCTCCCTTCCCATTTCCCTTGCGTGGGTGTTCCCTCATGTCCCTTTTGGCTTTGTTTGCCCTCAACCGGCCATGTCTGTGTCCCGCCCCTCCCGGGCTCCTTCTGAGTGTTTTGATCATGGCCAGGAATCGGTGTCATGTCTGTTGCACCACCCCGGCCCGTGATCTGGCGGCCTGATTCCATGACGTGGTCCAGCTCCCATCACGTCTGTTTGGGGCTTTTATTGACCACGGGGGGTGGTTGTTCGGTTCACCACTGCTGGGTATCCACTGTGGTGACTCCGGACCATGTAACGTCTGAAATCACCCTACCTCTCCTCTAGAGCATGGGCATAATCTCTCTGAATAAGGATTTTTTCCCCATCTTCCTTCCTGAACCCTGGTATCCAATTAGCCCAGGACACTGCACCGCGCCCCATACCATCTCACGACCTCGCCGAGTGACTGCATGTATGCATTGAAAAAGAGAGGGGACAGAATAGAGCCTTGCAGAACTCCACACGTGAGATCCCGGGGAGAAGATGAACAATCACCACCCGCTGAGTTCTCCCAGCCAGGAAGGAGTGGAACCATTCAAGAACAGTTCCACCCACCCCGGCATAATTCCGCAGGCGAGTCACCAGCATCTCATGATCAATGGTATCAAATGCAGCTGACAGACCTAATAGGATTAGCAGGGTCGAATGACCCTGGTCCAGTTCACGGCGAAGGTCATTGACCAAAGCCACTAATGCAGTCTCAGTGCCATAACCCGAACGAAAGCTGGACTACAAGGGATCGAGAAAACCAGTGCAGTCCAGATGCTCCTTGACCACACCCATGGTTTCTTAATTCCCTATTATTTTTAATTAAGTAATTTTAAAATTTGATATTACCAATTCAACTTCTTCCTATTCTTCTCTTTTTACTTTCTATCTAGCCATAAACCAATCTAAGCATTAAATAAGTTATTATTATCATTATTAACAATAACAATAAAATAAAGCACCAGCAGTGTACCTGGCACTGTACAATCCATAGTTATAGACAGGTCCCTACTCCAGGGGGTTTACAATATAAGAGAGACAGGGGAGGGGGAGACAAGGATACATCCATGAGAATTTGCAGGTGCACATGCTTAGCTTAGTTACAGGGAACGAACTTATCCTCCATTACAGTATCCAAAACACCTGTACTGACATTATATAAAGTCTTGCTATAAGAATATAATCTGCAATTACATTGGCAAGATAAAAATGGCAATACCACACTTCAGGGTTTACAATGATTATCCGTTGGAACCAGGAAAAGAAAAAGAAAAAAAATCACACATGCCCAGCTTTACACAATAGTCATGCACAAATGGACAGGTGTCTCATGTGCTTGAGGAAAGGAGGAGGTGTCACCTTTGAGTCATCTTTTAAGTCCAATAATGGAAAAAAGACAAGAAAAAAGGAAGTCTTTGTCATTGTTCCTATATTGCCATGTATGATACCATTGCTTTTAAATTTAGATATTACAGACTGCTGCTGTTTAAGCTCTGGATTTCATTCTGCTTTAAATACCGTGTAATTGCATGACATGACTAATTGCAGCTTTCTTACCCTTATTACTGTGCATGGACTCTCTCTTGCTCTCTTCTTGTTTAGATATTCAAACAAGGTTTCTTAATGAATCGACAAAAATAATTATTTAAAGAGTTTGCAGTCTTGATGTATAATTACATGCAACGTGTGTATGAGAGAGAACAGGCTTATTTGACTTGGAATAATGCCAGTCTACAGAGCGCATAGTTTTAGGAAAAAAATATTTTTGTTGTTTATATACAACTGTAGAAACATATGACAAAACATATGTAGATTCATACACAAGATAAAAATAAGCATCGTACACAGTGAAATTCAAGGTTTGTTATTTTCAAAATCTGGAAAAGAAATAATAACAACCACACACAGAGAATCCAGAGAGTCCATACAAAGCATCAATTGTTACAATGGGCGTTTTCAGACAGACCCATAGGACAACACTGAAGCCCTGCAACATGCATAGTGGGTGGGTGGAGAGTGTCTTGTCTAAAAATGCCCAATGACTAAATAGGTGAGTGAAAACATAGGGTGTTTTTAGACAAGCGCCTCCCCACCCATTACCCACCCATCATGCACGTTGCAGGGCCACACTGGCACCCTATGCAGCCCTGCATGATGGATGGGTGAGTGGTGGGGAATGGGTGGGGAGGTACTTGTCTAAAAGCACCCACAGTCTAGGAGTACAGAGGACAACAGTATAAATTTAACCGAAAGGAGATTAAGACCCTTTTTACTGAGGACAATTGCCTGTTGCATTACACACTCACGGTGCAAAGCACCTAAAATGAGAAAGTCAGAGAAAACAAAGATTTATGTGTTTTCCAATACACTGCATCAGCACATCACCATGGATGTGTGTGGGTTGCTCTCAGCGCATGCGGGGCATGGGATTGGCCCCACTGTCTTTAATGGGATCAGACATAATCCAGCATGACTCACTTTTGAAACAAAGTCAACCTACGTTGGTTGGATTTTCCAACTCACTTGGTGCTTCAATTCATACATTTTAGAACCCTGAGGCATGAAGGATTTTTTTTTTTTTTAAATCCATCTTATTTTTTCGTTATCAGTACTGAGATGTAATTATAAACACAGAAGGCCAGGTCTCTGGTTGCTATGACATAGCTCCATTGACCTCAGAGCTATGTCGGTTTATACCAGCTAAGAATCTGGCCTCATACATTTAGCTAATACTGCTCTTCCAGCTCCATTTTCTGAATTTACTATATTATGGCACATTGACAAAAAAGCAATTTATCTGGATTTTACACTGTAAAAGAAATGGCTCCATATAAAAATAGCAGTAAAAATAATTCAGGACAAAATAAAATTTTACAAGAAATTCTTCAAAGTTGTCCCTCTATTCCGGTTTACGTAATAAAAAATTAATGAAGTTTCAAACATCACCCTGCTGAACTGAGTAACTCCAGCAATTTGGATGTGTATGAATTCAAGAGTATCTGCCAAAAATAAAAATTGCTAATGTGTCACAAATAAAAAGATTATATATTTGATCTTTTGGCACCTCAATGGCCCAAGAACCAATGTAAGATAATGGATAAGGCTGGACCTGTTAGACCTGAGTCCAAATCTCATCTCAGCCATGAACTCACTGGGTAGCCTTGGACAAGTCGTTATTGCTCAGCCTCAATTCCCAATGCGTAAAATGGGAATAATATTCTACCTCTCAGGATTGTTGTGAGAGTGAACAAGAACACTGAAAGACTATATAAATGATAAATATAATAATAATAATAATAATGATCCAATTCAGTAGAAAAGCAGATCACAAATGTGGTGTTACAAATATTCCCAGATTTGCCTGAGCTGACCAGAAAACATAAGTGTGCTATGTGAGAGAAAGCACTCTGCGGGCTTCAGTCCCTGACAGTGCTGCAGCAATTTTCAGGGGGGTGGTAGCTGGGAATAAATGTAATGCACATATGGCTTTCCTGCAACCCAAGCGGGCCCTTTACAATCATCCTCTGGTGCTCCTCCACCGACCACCCCCCACCCCCGCTCAAAATGGCTGTTAACACCAGCCCTCAATAATCATGTGCCATGCTGTGGACATCTCCAGTAAGCATGTGGGTCCAAGAGAAATTTTCTGTATTGATTCAAAATGTTTGGGAACCAATTCACTAAGTTTTTATTCCACGTTTACCACTATTTTTATTTATTTATTAGTATTTATATCCCGCCCTTCCCTGACAGCTCACAGGGGCTTACAAAAAATATAAAACACAATATAAAAACATGTAAAATACAACCCTCCCCCGACCCCCCCAATCCACTATGGAGTCACAATATTTCTTATGGATCTTTTGATCACAGTTTTATGGGAAGCAAAGCTACATAGGGTGGCGAGCACTGCGCAGGGGATCTGCTATTGGTGCGTGGGGCAGGTGCGGGTGCGCTGTGCATGGGGGAGGCGCTTCAAATGACAGCCCCATGCATGGTCCACACACCACACATCCCAGCCACGCAAGGGGCACTCTGGCTTCTTCCGGAGTGCCCCGTGCAGGGACAGGGTGCACAGTGTGTGGGTCATGGGAGCGCACACCCCACCCCCATGAACTGAATTCACACAAGCACTTCCCCCATGGACGGTGGGTGTCCACACATGGGGGTGTCTCATTAAAAAACACCCATATTTATGACAGAATTATGTGCCCCCATTTCATGCTATGAATCTGTTGGAACACAGAGGGTGTTTTTAAACGAGATGTCACTACACATGACCGCCTAGTAACCACTCATCCAAAAGCCCATTTGAGGTTGGTGTGGCGGGATGTGCACTCCCATAAGCCATGCAGCATCCACTCATGGCCACTGCCAAAAAATCTGGAGTGCCCCATGTGGGGCAAGCCAAGAAAGTGTGTGGCAACAGGCCCATGTGCATTCTCAGTCCATACCAACTGGGTTGGCCACCCATGCCTGCAGTAGGGAGGCCAGATATGCAAATGTTTACAGACCACTTATGAGGAAAAAAGGCTGCAGGGTTGGAACCATAGCAGCCCTACAATCTGTACGTTTTCTTGGGTTGTTTTCATCACCTCAAGGCTAGAGTATGGCAATGGGCTCTACATGGGGCTGCCCTTGATGACTGTGTGTTCAGAAGCTGCAGTTGGTGCAGAATGCGGCGCTCACTTTATTTCGGGGGTGAGGCGCCGGGAGCATATTACACCCATGCTCTGAAGTCTGAACTGGCTCCCTATAGCGTTCCGGGAACAATTCAAAGTGCTGACTTTGACTTTTAAAGCCCTAAATGGTCTGGGTCCCACATATCTGAGAGGCTGTCTGTCCTTCCAGGCCCCACTGCGGCCTCTGCAATCAGCCAGGAGCACCTCCCTGTGGGTGCTAGGTATGGGCGAATGCGGTCAGATGTTCAGAGTTCGGACCAAACTCAGTCTGTTCGGACGTCTGAACCTAACGTCTGAACTGAACTCTCGAATGACCGAACAGTTCGGTCATGTTCGGATGAGTTCGGGGGTGGGAAAAACGTCTTTTCAGGGCTAAAAATTAGGTTTCAGTTTTGTTTCAATTTCAATAGCGCTATTTTTGAATGTTCTGCCAAGTTCGGTCAAACCAAACTCGACTGAACCAAACCATCGAACCCGAATTTGAGTTTCGAACCGAACAACTGAACGTCCGAACATCTGAACCGCGTTCTGTTCGCCGATCCCTAGTGGGTGCCACCTGTTAGTCTTGTTCATATGGTGAGGACTCACAGGGGGACGTTCTCGGTGGCTGCCCCAATGCTGTTGAACTCCCTTCCCCCAGAGGTTCATCTGAGTCTGAGCCAGACAGTCTTCCAGAGGCAGGGTAAGACTTTTCTTTTTGTTAAGGCATTTGGCAGACAGGGATAGGGAATGGGGGGGGATTTGGTGTTAGGGCGTGTGAGGGTAGGTGGTTTGGGGTAGGGATGTGAGGGGGTGGGTTGGGGAGAATTTTGTAGGGTTGTGGTGGGGTTGGGAAGGGGAAAGGTTGGGGGTTGGGTTTTATGCTGTTTATATGTATTGTTCTTATCTGTTCTGTAAGCCGCCCTGAGCCAGTTGGGAAGGACACAGAAATAGAAATTAAATAAATACATAAATAAAAATGTGCATAATTTGGCCACCCATCAGACGGATTCATAGCCCAGCTGCCTCCCCAGTCCTGCCCACAGCCCAGTTGGGAGCTCTTAAAGGACACACATGAGAAATACACCACCATGTTGGCTCAAAGCACATCAACACACCCACCCCTTGTGACACATGAGAGAAGCGCCAAGTCAACGTCATGGAGGACAGCAGCTCAGAGAGCAGCTTCCTCCGTGTCCCAGCCAGTACGCACCTCCGTTGTTGCCCAGGACTGCCAACAGCTGCAGCAGTTCCCAGACTCATGGGTAGAATGAGGTTACTGGCTGTTGCGACTTCATGTTTCCATGGTGTCCGTGGCTGTTTGTCAAGGCAGAGGGCAGACAGTTGTGCGGGGCTTGGGGTGGGGGGTTTTACTGGGTGGGAGGAGGGGGAACAGTTGCCCATATGAGTTGTTGCTGGTCCATGGTGGTGGGAGTGTGTGGAGGCTGCTTGTGTGGCCACCCTGGGAGCTGCCCGTTAGAATCCCTCCCATGCGCTCCACTTGAGTGGCTGCTCTGCAGCTGTGCCACTCAGTGGCCATGGACCCCCACGCAAGTCTTGCTCATTTATAAACACCCAGAGTTTCATGTTGTACAAAATGACTGAAGGCATTGCTCTGTGTGCACTATCCCAGAGACCATTACATTTATTTATAAATATGCAATAGTTTTGACTGCACCAAATTCTTCTTTTTTTTTTTTTTTAAAGAGATCTTTGTTAGGGATGGGCGAACAGAACACGGTTCGGATGTTCAGTCATTCGGTTCGAAACCCGACTTCAGGTTCGATGGTTCGGTTCAGCTGAGTTCGGTTTGGCCAAACTTGGCCAAACATTCAAAAAATAGCGAAACCTAAACCAAATTGAAACCGAAACCTAATTTTCAGCCCTGGAAAGACATTTTTCCTGGCCCCGAACTCATCCAAACTCATCCAAACACAACCGAACTGTTCGAGAGTTCAGTTCAGACGTTCGGTTCGGACGTCCGAACAGAGTGAGTTTGGTCCGAACTCTGAACATCCGAACCACGTTCTCCCATTCCTAATCTTTGTATTCTTTTTTCATTTCTTTCACCAAAGGTGACAGGTTCATAACGGTGCCTAAGGATCAATTGTATAACTCCTTCCTGACAAATACAGGGTTAATGAAATGCTATGCTAAGTCTTATGGCCACATCATGATTTACTGCTCTAGTTAGTGCTGGGCAAACTGCTCACAGCAAATTTATACAATGGATATAATCCCTTCTTCCAGCCACCAGTTTGGTGTACCTGTTAATTTGTCTGTCCATTTTACACTGCTCTTGCTCCCATAAGGGAAGTCTCCTGACCTTGACAAGGGAGTGGGGGAGCTGCTGTGGGGGCTTCTACTTGGACTGAGACTGTGACCATCTGCACCTGGGCTGCTAATCTCATAAGGGAAGCCTCCTACCTTGTAGGTGGCTGCCGAAAGCTGGTTAGGTGGCTGTTAAGTGGCCATAAGGACCCTTATATCTGCCTGCAACTGGTGTTTGTAACCTTTCTCCCCTCAGAGAGGCGGGGTTTATTTTAAGTGGAGATGAGGTGGTATTTTAAATGGGGGATTTGGGATGGTGAATGCGGTTTTGGCGGGTGGGAAGATTGGTTGACCAACCTTGTGACTTGGAGAGGATTAGGACTCCTGTTATTGAAGGGGTCTGGCCCGCTCTGGTTATTCAGGTTTGCAGCCTGGAGTGCTTTGGACCCCTTGATACAGTGCACCTAGAACATCAGGGTGCAGTGGTGATCAGGAGCATTTTTCACCCTCTCCATCTGGTGAGGAGGTTGTGTCCCTTCTGGTTCAGATCTGGCCACTATCATCCATGCTTTCTTTACCTCAAGGCTAGATTACTGCAGTGCACTCTACATGGGGCTGCCCTTGATGACTGTTTGGAAGCTGCAGCTGGTTCAGAACACGGCGGCCCAGATCCTTTCGAGGGTGGGTCACCGTGAGCACATTACATCTGTTCTTTACAGTCTGCACTGGCTGCCTATAGCTTTCCATGCACAGTTCAAGGTGTTGGTTTTAACCTTTAAAGCCCTAAACTTCCTGGGCTCCACATATCTAAAAGACTGCCTTCCATAATCTGCTCCACTGCGACCCCTGCGGTCAGCCAGGAACACTCTCTTACAAGTACCACTTGCAGATCTTGTCTGTACAAGGGCCTACAGAGACGTTCGCCCGAGTACTATGGAACTCCCTTTTCCCCGAGGTCCATCAGAGTCGAAGCCTGAGCATATTCCGGAGCCAGTGCAAAACCTTTCTATTTGGCAAAGCATTTAACAAGTGGGAATAGAGGTTGGGATGGAGGGAGGTGGGGGGGTGTTAGGGGTGAGGTGTGTTTTTAAAAAAATTGATTTTAATGTATTCTGTGTTTTTAATATTGTAAACCACTCTGAGCCTTCAGGAAAGGGTGAGGTAGAAATTTAAATAAAATAAGAAAGAAACCTTAAAGTGGAAGTTATTTATTTATTTATTTATTTATTTTATTTAAACACATTTATATCCCGCCCCTCCTGCAACGCAGCCCGGGGCGGCTCACAACACAAAACAATTAAAACAATAAAATACATTAAAATTCCAATAAAAACAATCAAATATTCAATATAAATATTAGCAGGGCTAGACAAAACAAATGGGATGGGGATTAAAAAACCCTCCCTACCCTCCCCCAAAGGCCTGGGCAAACAGCCAGGTCTTACAGTTCCGCCGAAATGTTAAAAGGCTTGGGGCCAGGCGAGCTTCCTCCGGAAGGGAGTTCCACAGCCGCGGCCCCACCACCGAGAATGCCCTCTCCATCGTGGCCCCCCGTTTAACACGGGGGACCTCCAGGAGGGCACCCCCGGCAGACCGCAGGAG